>CM063255.1:7548093-7770593 GCA_032158295.1 Pycnopodia helianthoides
TAAACATTTAATGAAACGTTAAAACTCAAAATCCTGGAAAACTAACAATTACTACCCAATGTTCCTCGTGACAGAGGGAATTACTCAAAATAATTGTTAGCATAAAAACTTACTTGGTAACGAGCAATGGAGAGCTGTTGATAGTATAAAACATTGTGAGAAACGGCTCCCTCTGAAGTAACGTAGTTTTTGAGAAAGAAGTAATTTCTCAGTAAAATATTTGAATTGATTTTGAGACCTCACGCGTGAGGTCTCGAAATCAAGCATCTGAAAGCACACAACTTCGTGTGACAAGGGTATTTTTTCTTCCATTATTATCTCGCAACTTCGACGACCAATTGAGTTCAAATTCTCACAGGTTAATGTTATTTTGTGCATATGTTGAGATACACCAAGTGAGAAGACTGGTCTTTGACAATATTACCATAGGTGTCCAGTGTTTTTTAGAAGAGATATATTTGGTCTACTTGAGACCGCTCATACAAAATAGCGGCCAGTACGTCAAGGGAATAGGTGGGCCTACAAGAGAATGTCTGGTTAGTACGTAAAAAGGTAATTTGTCTGCTTTCCTCGTGGGTTAGATTACAAAAACAAAAACAAGTCTGTTAAATTTGGCCTTAATATAGTGTCACACATTGCAACTTATACAGTCAACTTGAAAGTAAGCAGCTGCACTGCATTAAACAGGTATACCGAGGTCAGTACAAGAGACACTTTCCTTACAGTAGGTTATCTCTTGCCCTTCCCAAGAACATGATGTGATTGATGCAATTGATGTTTTGGGGGTTTATCGTTTTTTCATCTCCTTCTTTTTCTTCTCGAAGATTGCCTTGATCGGTTGCCCTTTAAATTTGCCTCGTGTAAAAATGGCCGTGTGTTGCTCACGTTGGTGCCAGTGTTGTAGTACTCCGCCTAGGTGCTCGTAGTCGAGTACTTCGAGCACCGGTACTCGTAGTCGAGTACTTCGAGTACCGGTACTCGTAGTCGAGTACTTCGAGTACCGGTACTCGTAGTCGAGTACTTCGAGTACCGTTTTGATGGTACTCGTACTCGTACTCGACTAGCAAAATACTTCACCTCGAAACCCATACTCGATACTCGACTGAAAACATAATCTGTACTCGAAATCGTGTACTCGATACTTACTGGAAACTACTCGGATTCCGATTTTAAAGGAACATTACAGAATTGGTTTTTGCTAACAAAACATTTGCTGGCAGTGTAAGCACTTATGTAATCCACCATGTACATAAACTGACAAACCTGTAGAAGTTTGAGATCGATCGGCCATCTGTGTCACGAGAAAATAGTGAAAACCCGATTACACATTTGCATGAAATCATATAGCTTCAACAAATGAATAAAACGCTCACTGAGCAATAAACTCCAATCGGAAAATTAGTTTATTCATTTCTCATCAAATATGGCATTTCAGACAGAAATATTTCAAGGGATGTTTTCTACTATCATCATCATTAGACCGTGTAAGTTTTATGTAAATCTGTGATCAAAAGTATATTTTACAAGTTTTTTTCTTACCAATTCTGTAATGTTCCTTTAAGCACTCGTGGTCAAAATACAACTTTAATTTCCGATTTCCTATACGTGTGTTTAATACAAGGACTAAAATAATAAAGCTCTGGAAAAAAATCAAATCAAATATGTATGTATGGTATTCAACAGATATTCATCATAGCAAGTGTCGTCTAAATATTAGTTTTAAAAAAGGAGTAAATGAGTTTATAACTCAGTTTGCAGTATTTTTGTTTAAAGGTACTTGTACTTGGAGATCCAAGTACTTGTACCATGCTCGTACTCAGCCGTTGCACCCGATACTCAGGTATCAGAATACTCCATTCGGGTACTCGTACTTTTAAGCGATGGCTCAAAGTACTCGAAAAAACACAGTAATTTACTCATTCAAAAACACCAAAGCACGATAGCAAATGATAGCAATACCCCCTCCCGCCCCCACATCCCAGTGTTGTAAGACACTGTTTGGGTGGAACGTGTGCTGCTCTATATGGGTTTCTTTTGCATACAGTACGGTTGGTTTCTGGTAAATTGCCTGCAAAAACACAAAATGCCTTGTGCAACAAGGTCTTTAAGATCCGAATCCAATTATTTTGTGTTGATTATCTGCCACGGGGAAATGTACATTGCTGGGTCATACAACGTGGGGGTGCAGGTCTTTGACAATAACAAATTAGTATGCTGGCAATAATGTAGGTGCAATTGAGTGGCAAAATATCACCCAGTGGCTGGAACGGCTATTTTGCCCACAGAGTGACATTATTCGTTGATTAATTTGGTTCCCCTCTGTTTTACAGGGTGGACATACGAACAAGCTCGACTGTTCACACAAATGGAAAGCTGTCTCCAGATGGACTGTGACGTTACATTTCCCGGATGTAGCCGTCGACAAGAAAGGTAAGGCACCCGGACTGCTAAACCAAATTACCCATATAAGGTGGTGTATAGAATTAGATTACTTCACAGCCGGGAGCAGGCTGACACCTGCTTTTGCTGCAACATCTGGTTACATCGTTGCATCAGACACAGTTATTCAAACAGCATTGTATGGTGATTGTAGTTTTTATTAAAATGATTACTATTATTTTTTCTTTTTTATTATGTTTATTATTATTATGTTTGCATTCATAAGAGCTTGAATTAGCTTTGAGGCATTCAAAATCCTTCAGCACTGTGTTCGGTTTAGCAAATCGTCATTCTTTTTCGTGACGCACAATCATCATTCAACTTAGAAAAGCTGGTTCGACTGGAGATTTTTACTGATTTATTTTTTTAAATTTCGTAAAGAGGCAATCAATTTCACTAAATGAGAATTCAAATAAGTATGATAAAGAAATGCGAATAAAAAACAGTACTAGACAACTGTTTCGTATCTTCACTTCAATTCAGGCAAACCGTATTTTTCTTTATTTATGTTTCCAGTAGATTTTACATGGGACCATTTAGATTGTTCATCTTCTTTGTTTTCTTCTTTATTCTTTTCTTGATTTTTTGTTGGGGGATCTTTATCGGTTAACTGACCAAGACCTAATGTTTTTCCTGGTTTGTTATTAAGCTGCCATTTCTAGAAATATGCGTGTAAAACTGTGGCGAAAGTTTGTTTTCGAAGTACATCGGCAAAGTGACTCAAGTGCCAATAAATAAACCGTATTATAGGCCTTTAACAATCGAAAGGAAACAAAAGTTTGACAGAGCGTTTTTTTTAGATTGCACAAATTCAAGAAATGACTGCCCAAAAAATGAACTTGAATGACTAAACACACGCCTCAAAAAGCTCCCGCGAATTTGAATGCTGCCTAGTTGAATTGTTAAATTGAATGATTATTTCGTTAAATCGAATGACGCAACAGTACATTTGACTAGTCATAAAACGAAATCGAATGACCCTTTTCAGCAGCATTCGATTTCGCGCGAAATAGAATGGCGCAGTGGTTTAATTGGCTGCGCATTTGCCGAAATTGACCGAGAAAGCCTATAATTACCGATCTTACGATGTTCTTGAAATTGAGCCTGGGTACTAACGATGACGACAATTACTCGTTAACATTGATAGATTTGTCCTTAGATCGGCTACAATTTTTCGTTGAAAGTTTTCACCCCCTCCCCCACCCATCCCTCTGAACTGTGTAGCCTTCTAGAAGTAATTAATATACAGTTTCATTTCCGTTCATCTTAAATGTCAATGAACTGTTTGAATCGACCTATATGGATTCGCTTAAGAAATAAGAATCGAATAAGTAGTATCGATCGTGTAGACTACTCTGCTTTATTCGCAAAATGACGACGTGACTGTTTCGGGATGTCTCACAACGGCCGTATTTTGTTCCGTGTGGGTTCGGGTCCAGGCAGGCCAAGCTAATGAAACAGAGCCCATTATGCAAAAGGCTGAAATATCGCCAATGCCATTTTACACACCAATGTTGCTATATTGAGCTACAAGTTTGTGTAGGGGTGGGGATTTTAAGTTTAACATTAAAAAAAACACATACAAACTCCTGAACCACACATGAGGATTTTACTACATCGTAAAGGTCTTCAAAAACTGAACCAACGCTACTCAGTTGTGACCTCAATTCGACATTATCTTTCGGTTGAGATCGACAACAGTTGTTCGATTCATCATAATCCCACCTAAATTATGTCTCTGCCCCCAGTTTTCCCCGCCAAATGACAATGTCTATTCTACGCCATCGGACTTTTCCTTTGGATAAAAAGTTTAGATAAAATAACCCACAATAATTATGTACACAACTATAGAAAGAAAAAAATTGAACCTCTACATCAAGACGGAACCTCAACATTGATGTATTGGTGACGTCATCAAGTGTTAAATAACATTATTTCAAAGTTTAACATTTAAAAAAACCATAACTCAGGTACTACAACATTGGATTTTGACGAGAATGGAATTTGACAACACTAAGCAAAAGTCACACCGAAAATAAACTCCCAAGTATTTGACCAGTATAAACTGGAAGTTGAAGCGAATTGTATCAAACAGCCTTAATTTCAGCTCATTAATCTACACGATATGACGTTGCAACATGGTTTGTGTGTATGAAATAACAAATGACCTATACCTTTTAAAACAACTTAAAATTGACGACGTCATCAATATAAACTGCGCCCTCTGGTGATATTATTCCAAAACTTATCGCTTCATAAAATCAAAACTCATGAGAAAAACAACACCAAATTCACTTTTTATAATTCTATCGAGGCAAGTTATTGTAAACTATAAAAATTATGAACCTCGACCTTGAATCTTGAATTAAGAGTCATAAACCATGAGGTCATGCAGAATAAAACTCAGGTCATGGATCAGCAACACAATCACCTTGTGTTTGTGATAATCACAAAAAAACTGAAGTTCTAGTTGAACTTTAATTTGATTTTTCTGTTTTGCCAAAAAGGTATGACCGGATTTTGGACCCTCATTTACAACCAAGGGTTCGAGGTTGTCATACACGGTAGGAAGTTCTTCGGGTTCAACGACTACAAAGTGATCAACCGGAAACAGGTCATCAGCTACTGCAACGTCACTTCTGGTTGGGTGCATAACACCGACGGGAGGGACTGGGCGTGTTTCCGGGGAGAAAAGGTGGCGGGACCGGGCGTGGGGGAGCCCCCGCCGACCTACACGGCAGCGGAGTTGGATGAAACTCGGCTGTACAAACAGAATGCGGAGTTTATCGACAGTGAGTATATAAGAAGATGAAATAATGCCTTTGAACGGCGAAACAAATGCATTTCGGTATAACTAAACACGAATGCCAACAGGAAGTGGCGAAAAACTATACTATCAGAGTGCGTACGTTTATGATATTATTGATAGATTAATGGCTGCTGTTTCCAAAATAGCGACTGTGGCTGCAGCTGGATCATCACGTTAACATGCATTGAAGCTAGGCTGCCCTTAGCACCAGCCGTAGCCGCAAATTCAGACACGGCTATTATATAAGATACAATAGTGTTCGAAAAAAACAAAACCAATCAAACATCGCCATGGAAGTCTTTATTCGTTTAGTCATGCTTTCCCCAGTCCTTATCAATCTGATAATTGTCTCCCATGCAGAAATTAATGGACATCAGACCTCGTGGAAGGCGGGATGGTACAGCCGGTACGACAACATCACATTACGAGACCTGCAGAGAAGGGCCGGCGGCAGGAAATGGAAAAATGCTTACCCTCCGCCAACGGTACCAAATGAAATCACAAAAGCTGGTAAGTTTCCCTCAACCTAAGTTCTTACCGTACTGCTTTACTGATAGTATGGATAGGCACACTCTAAAAAACTGCCGGGTCAGAATTGATCCATTTTCCGGGTCCCGCGGGGCCTGAACCTTTTTTGGGTCAGGCTGACCCGGTAAATGATAAAAAAAAAATGCTTATTTCACCTACATGCTTTCAAAAGAAAATATGCAAAGGCCATGTTGCCTTTCTCATGACTTTGTGCAAAATTAATGTTTTATCATCAAAAGCACAATGGCCCAAAATATTCCCCTACTTCCCCACTATAGTAGGTGTGTACTAAATAACATTATTTATTTTAAATATTTTTAACGATTGAATTCCTCTATTGTTAAAACAAAACAATAACTATCTAAGCAGAGGTACTAGTATTTTTTTTTTTTTTTTTTTTTTTTCTTTTTTATTCAAAGGGCAGTTATTGTGCATTCTATTGTGTTCATCAATGTACATCAATTTCGATTCGATTCATCAAAACGAGGACTGACTTTAAAAAATTAAATTAAAATTTTCGCAAGTGGCTGTTCTTAAGATGATTTGGTTTCCTCGGTACAATTCGGACAAGTACCGGAATCTTTTTCTTTTTTGTTGTTTTCTTTTCTTTTTTCCCCTCTTCTTTTCTTGACATGCATTACTGTAGATTGCTTCAAATGTAAATTGAATTTATGCTATGCTTGAAGTCATATCCGGTCGGGTTGACGGCTTTTCCGAGAGAGCCATCCAGCAGGTAATATCGCGCACTGATGAGCTCCAAATAATGAGCTCCCAACTCGAAGCAGGGACTGGCCCAATGGTGCCTATTACGGAAACGCGTGGCCACTGTGACGGTGTCAACTGATCAATGTACACACTGAACTGAAACACGAAAGTACACGGACAGGAACAAGTTTAAGACAAAACCAAAAAATTCGTTGACTGAGACAATTTCCAAGAGAGTATGGCGAAAACGGGTAACCAGAAACATTTCGTGACGTAGGTATACTAAATCTCTTGACAATGTCTTCTCAAAATAGTCCGCCTTCATTTGGAACTTAGTCTTTTTCTTTGTTCACCAATGGAGAATTTTACAAACTAACAACAACTGTCCATGCTGAATTCTAAAATAAAAAATACAACACCCCCCCCCCCCACCCAAAAAAAAAAAAAAAACATAAAAAAAAAAATATAATTATTGGGTCTTTTATATTGGGTCTTTTCCAATCCTTGGATTGGACCCTGGCTCCGGCTTGCGCTCCGGCTTGGGTTCCGTCATAAACTCAGGAAGTGTGCATTGTAACTGTATGGTGCTTCAACGTCAAACGAAGCCTGGAGCCGAAGCCGAGGTTTGGAAAATGCCCACGACCTTACCAACAACTCGGTTACGGTTCGAATGGAACATCTGACGTCAACCTCGGCACAACCAACCTCGCGAAAAATGCTTACCCATTGACCGAAGCTCAGCCATGTTTCTGGACTGAGTAGCCAAAAACGCCCCAGAATAATGGCTTCAATTAGTCCCTTCATCCTATTACCTTGGGTAATAACCATCGCTTGGGAATCGAATAATTGTAAACGGATGACGCAGGAATATTGTGTCTCGTGTGTTGTGTGTCGTTGATTGATAATTCGGTTAGGCGAGAGAAGAAAACTAGCCATATGGTTGATATGGGTATAGGCTTACATGTACCTCAAGTGTCATAAGGATTATTGCAAGACCCGAAAACATGTTATAATGTTATAAGACCCATTGCCCATGGAATAAGTATACACAAACACAGTAAGCTATTTAACAGCGCACACACACAATTCCTGTCTCAAAATTTACGTACAAGAGGCAATAAACCAAATTCAGTTTTAATGGTAACATAGTGTTGACGTCACTGAGTTTACGTCATGATTTACATGTTACACAAAACTGTCTGAGATCAACGACATGAATGCTTACAAGTTGGTCAATCAGTGTGATCTAAACAAGCTGCTCGATAACAACGATGGTGGCAAGGGTGAAGTCGAACGGAACCGGAACTGCCCGAGCAAGTTCATGGCCGAACATTTTCAGATATCAGAATTTCGCACCAGTTTATTATGACACCCGTCTGTATATGCTCTGCTTTTCCCAGATGACTTCACCATTTCCCTCTCGAGTATAAAAAAACGAGACAGAAAGATGTCTTACACATGTATTGGTAAATACAACAGCACATTCTTCATTCAATTCTTTGTTTAAAAGAAAACTAAGTTTGAAACGCAGATACTTTTTCCGCAGGTTTTGTCTCAACAAGCCATTCATAACGGAAACTAGGCTTTTAAGGTTTTTTTTGCGACACCAACCGTTTTTGGGACATACGCACACACGCTATTTGAAAACCGCAATACATCTTGGGAAACGAAGTAATTGAAAGAATAGATCAAGCTGCCAAGATGGACACCATGCTGTAGTTTACATGTAAATATGCCAGGTTGTATAGTTGTGTACCGCATTGCTTCAAAATCAGAGCATCAAAAAATGTCAGCCCGTGTTGCTTAGACCCAGATTTCACCCAGAAATCTTTGCGCGCCATTTGGGACATTCATATGCCATTGGCAAAAGCGCCATAAATTACCAAGGCGTAGTCGGCCCGAAAATCATCCAGCTCATTAGGAGTATGCAGACCCGGAAGAGCACACTCGGCTGTACAACCTGCCGCAACAATTGCAGTCGTCCCATCCATTTCTCCCGTGATGAGAATGCGCTATAAAGTTCAATTGTTACAACTAAGCTGCGACTTTGGTTGGATTTCATAAAACTATTAAGAGACAATTTTTTTTTTTTTTGGGGGGGGGGGTCACATTGATACGTCAATTAAACTCAATTCGTGGAAGAAGTACGTAACGAAAAGTTACCGAAGAAAGGGCGTGAGGAATTACTGTACAAAATTGTGTTTCGGAAAAATGAGGCCCTTCATACGTCGTTAAAGGAAGGTTAAATTCTATATGGGAATAGGAAAACATGTCTTTGGGGGTTATTCTAGCAACAAAAAATGTTACAGAAATGCCATTTTGTTTTGCCATAGAGCCATTATATTGCATACGGCCTTATGTTACTGGAAAAGGGGTACTTTGTGTGCCCGAAGAAGGGCGTTAAATCCCTTCTTACAGGCACACAGCAAGTTGAGACCAACTGCAATCTTCATACGTCGTCTACAATCAATTCCACGGGCCAGGTGAATTACTGAGACTCATTGAAATTATGGCTTTGCGTAATCCCCTTGTGCATACAAATCTCTTCAACAGATGTTGGATCTCGTTAAGAGAATTTTGTGTTACCGATATTAACGAGACACGCTCATCTGATTGTGAACTGAGGGGTGAAGCTGCTGTCCGGGCCGGGGTAATTAGCTCACTGATTTTGACGTCTTCATGATGAGAGCATGAAGTGAGATTACTATCTTCAAACTGAAGTCTTCAAGCTCATCAGTCGTCAATGTATATTAATATATCATCCTATCGGTCACCTGAACTCTGACCTTATTAAAAAGGAATGTACACTTTAACAACTCCCGAGTCAGACTCGACCCAGGTTCGGGGTGCCAGCTGAGGGTCTCACCCATTACCGGGTCAGGCCGACCCAGAAAGTGGTTTAAAACAATGAGATTTCAACCCGGATTCTGCGTCATTTAACCAATTTCTGCATGGGTCAGTTTGACACATTATTCAGGGCATTCCACCCTTTAAAATTAATTTTTCACAGGTTAGTTTTGTTGTGTAATGTATACATTTATATAGGATTAACAAAGCAATCGATACGGTTCAAAAAATCCACGCATACAAACACTGTATTAGGACCAAGTAGTAAACAGTTAAAATTTAAAAGGGCACATACAAACGGTAATCGAGTACATCTTACAAGATCTCCTTATGTTATACAAAAACAAACAGTGAATTATGTTGCATTCGTGGAAGATGGAACCCGTTCCATCTTTCAACTCATGAGAATTATTCTCACCGTTGCACTCATAAATATTCATTAGCCTAATTATATAATGCAGTGGTTTTTTTTGTGAGACACACGGGATATGACTGAATGTTGCTCTTCTCCAAAGTCACAATGTTCCCGTCCCTTTTTCATATATGTCTCATAAAGTTTAGACGGTTTCGATCAGTATGGTTGGTTTCCCCAATGCGACTATGTAATGGGAGTTATATAGGAATGCAGTACATTTGTTGAGTAACAGTTATTTAACAAACACTCTTTGATACACACATAAATCAGAAACATCAAGGCCCTGTTTGATAATTAAAGAAACTACATTTGTTTGTTAAATAACTTTGCGAGGGGTTCTTTGTTAACAGCCTTCTACTGTCCATCATAATCAAATCGTGAATTTACCTCTCTTATAAGCAATCATGTTTTATAATTATAAACATGGGGTCATATGTAATGACCGTGGAAAGAACTTGTTCATATTAGCATTGGCTTAGAACCTGATCACTCTTCACATTGGCTCTGGCTTTGATCCAGATTATTGTTGTTCACTTTAGCCTAATTGGCTTAGTTCTATTTATTTCAAACAAATACAAGCTGACTGAACCAAAGTGCATTATGAACATGTTAACCCGGCATCAATTAGGCCTACGGCTCATTGACGATGGCCCTATACCTATTTTGTTCAAAATGTTGATTTTTTTAATATGAAGAGTAGGCACTTCAAGATTACGTGTTTGCTTCGCTAACCTTAGTTCTCATGTGCGGACGTACACGCTGTCTGCCTATGCAATTGGAAACTTCCTTTGAACTTTTAAAGTATCAGTCTTATATCCACAACCAAACAGGTTGTCAAAATCCTGAAGACTATCAAAGGGGTCTATTTTAGGTTTGGTCCGGTCCGGATTGTACGCCGTCAACAACAGTTTCATAACAGGAATGCTTAATTATATAAATACCAAAGTATCCAACGCGCAGAAATGAGGTCGCTCATAAGGGGAGGCCCGAGTGAGCTTTCGGTGCACGAACTTAACTAATTTCAATCAGTGTACAGGCGTACGCCGTGAGTGGCGAGAAAGAACAGGTGCATGTTTATAAATGAATGAAGCGCGAACCAGTATGCATGTCCAAGTGCGATAACGGCCAGATTTGTTCCGCCAGGGGAGTCCCTCGTCTTTACTTCGACTCTAACTATCCCGAAAATTCCGTTAATTAAATAACCGCGGAAATCCCCACTGAATCATGCCTTTATCCTGACCTACTTTCAAAACCAGATACTAACCATTATGTTGTTTGACCTATTTAATACTCCCCTTCCACACACACACAACACCTTAAACACACACACACACACACACACACAAGTGTGTAATGACCTCCAATCGTGGACCCTCCTTTGTTCAACTCTTTGTCATGACAAACGTGGACCTCATTGTTTTCCTTTGTGATAGCAAACGTGGACCTATTGCCCCTTTTGTTGTAAGTCCACGGTTTGAATGTCACTACAAACTCACACACACACACACACACACACACTCTATTTTTTGCATCCCTGTGGAGACATCTTTTGTTCTTTCCTTTGTCCCTGTAGTTAAGAACCCCCATAGACTTTGTACACAAAATTCCTTGTGGAGCAACCCAGTCTTTAGAATTTCCCTATGGAGACACTTTGTTATCCCTTTTCTGTTTTGTTCTCGGTCTCCATAAGGTAGTGAAAATGAAAATCACACACACACACACACACACACCCATTCTAATTTGTACATCCCTGGGGAGACATCATTTGTTCTTTCCGTTGCCCCTGTAGTAAACAAACTCGCATTGACTTTGTCCGCAAAATTCCTTGTGGAGCACCCCAGTCTGTATAAACTCCCCTGTGGAGACCTTTTGTTTTTCCCCCTTTTTTGTTTTGTACTCGGTCTCCATAAGGTAGGTAATATTAAAACCAGATAGCATGAACACCCGGATGTATCGCGTCGTAAATAGACTACACATGCTACTCGTTACTCATGTAGCATAATCGCACTGCTGACGAAGTGCATCTTGTTTTAGACTAAATTTACTCTCGATACAGTCATGAAAATCGTATCCATCGGTGATTAATCTGGAATATTGCGACACGATTCATGAAGTACGAAGAATACAACACAGTTAACAGATCAGAAGCACAAACACAATGATGGCACAAAACATAACTTCTGTTTTAACTTTTTTGTTATGACTAAATTAATTCATGTTACAATTATGTTGTGTCGTTGTTGTTGTTGTTTTGTTGCCGTTAATGATGATGATGATGTTGTTGTTGTTGTTCGTTTTATTGTTCTTCTTGTTGTTCGTGTTGTTCTTCTTGTTCTTCTTTTTATTTTTGTTGTTGTTTGTTTGTTTGTTTTGTTTTCGTTGTTTTTTTTTGTTTTTTTTTCTTTTTTCTTTTTGCCTACTTAAATACTGGTTAAATATGCCTATTATCAAACAGAAAGCGCCAACATACCTGATGAATTCGATTGGCGTAATGTGGGCGGAGTTGGCTTCACCCCTCCGGTACGGGACCAAGGCATATGCGGATCATGCTACGCGTTCGCCTCCACGGCACTGCAGGAGTCCAGGTACCGGGTCCTGACCAACAACTCCATCAAGCTGCTCCTCTCACCCCAGGAGATTGTCAGCTGTTCAGAGTATGCGCAGAAGTGCGACGCGGCTTCCCGTATCTTGTTGCTGGTGAGTGCGAAAAAAGGTTTAAAGTCAAACATCATGAAGTTTATATAACTATTGGTTAAAAGTGATGCAGATAACGGTTGCCATATCAATAGTCAGTAAGACACAAAATCATGATCAATTGCAGAAGATGATCGAAACGTCGAAAAAACCCATATACATATCCCTCATGCACAGGCACCATCTTAAAAATATCCGCATTGTACCTTGGGAAACAGAGAACAATTAATCAATCAATCAAGCTACCAAGGTGGAAGCCATGCTGTAGTTTAAATGGAGCTATGCCAGGTTTTATAGTTGTGTACCGCATTACCTCAAAATAAGCACACCATGATGAATCTTGGACTCAGACTTCACCCGGAATCCTGTGCGCGCTATCATGACATAGGGACATGCATTGGCTATTCATTAGCTCTTCCTTGAAGCCCACTAACTTAAATATTATTTCTTTGTTCTTTTGTTCTTCTTTCTATTACCTTGTTAGCTGTAATTAAACAAATCGGTCGTTCGGTCTCAGAATGTTTACATCATAGTTTCAATGTTAACCAAACCTCAATTACAGTACAAATAATAATGAATTCATCGTTTCGCAATTAGCTGCATATTCCAATAATGTCAATAATATTGTTGACGTTCCGATCATTAGGTAAATATGGTCAAGATTTTGGTCTGGTCGACGACTCCTGTTTCCCGTACACGGAGTACCACGAACCATGTCGACCCGTGACCTGCCGTCGCTTCAAGACCTCGGACTACCGTTACATCGGTGGCTTTTACGGCGCCTGCAACGATGACCTGATGAAGATCGAGCTACTTCGGAACGGTCCGATCGCTGTGAGCTTCGAGGTGTACGACGATTTCCTTTTCTATGTGTAAGTAGTACAAAGGGGCGTCAAATTCTCAACTTTGGATTATGCATTCAGCTCAGCCAAGCTGTGTGGTTTTTATTCATATTATAAAGTATCATAGACTCTAGTTACGATGGCCGAGTCATTGGAAAGTGGTTTCCGATCACGGGCATGACACTTGTGTCATTGGGCAAGAAATTTAACCATAACTGCTCCGCTTAACTCCGGTGTGTAAACCGGGTTAAGACGGGTTTGTGTTAGATTATCCCCTTAGTGCTAACAATAAGCTGCTTGGGGCTGTTAAATGCTCCCTAGGAGTTAACACAGTTTGTAGATTTGTTGGAATATGCCTAATGAACAGGGATACTGTAGTAAGGCGCTTTAATCTAGCTACGGGGGAAAGTGTGCTTTATAATTAGCAATGGAAGGTGTGCGTGCGCGTGCAGTAACCCATTGAGAGTTCAGAATAGACCTCATATGCACATGACGTCATTTGAGTAGGTCGCTCTCGGCTAGAGGTCAAAAGAATGTTACACATTGGCCCATCCTCTGCGCTGCGCGTACATGGACGTGCATTTTCCATTGTTACGTCATCTTTTTACGTCTAAGATGGCGGCGTGACGACGTTAATGCATAAGGTTCATTTCCATGTACAGCCAACAGGCTAGCTGTTTTGATCATGATGGCAGTACACCTTTATATAACCCCTAAATCAGCCTTGCTTTTAAGCTTGAGTGGGTGCTTTTTAATGAAACAATGTGAGGTTTATGATTTGCACCTCGATTACAAACGAAACGAGTCGGATGCACCTCTTCTATAAAACCATACGTTCTTTTCCCCCCATCCTCAATCTCAGGGGCGGCATCTACAAGCACACTAAGCTGACGGATAAGTACAACCCCTGGCTAACGACAAACCACGTGGTCCTGGTGGTCGGGTACGGCTACTCTGGGGACGATCCGGAAACCGGGGAGAAATACTGGATTGTGCAGAACACATGGGGTGACATGTGGGGGGAACGGGGGTACTTCCGAATCCGGAGGGGGACTAACGAAGTTAATATCGAAAGTATGGCTGTTGCTACATTGCCACGCCCATAAAATGAAAAAGCACAAGAGTCATATGAATAAATACTGATCTACTGCCAGAAAAAATACCTAAGCAACTAATTGGCATTTTCTTTCTCCAAAAATGAGGTTCTTATTATTTATAAATTCGACGGGGAAGAAAATTGTTAAAGCCAAATTGAACCCACGGTAAACAATATTTTAATTACTGAGCAAAGGTATTCAATCAAATATTGTTCATGCTTGTCCCATTATGAACATGAACGCTTCCAGGCAAGTTCACTGAAAAGGCTATCCTGGAACCGGAGTGGGCAACAGATCGGGAGCCGATCGAGCCATGCATATTAGGCAAGTAATGTTATCATTAGATTACTTTATATGGATACCATGTTTTATTTAATTTGCTTTTTTGTTTTTATTTGTTCGCCCACGCAAGTGATCTTTAATTGATGAAGTTTTCACAGGTTGTTTGTATGGTGTGTTGTACTTCATTAAAGCTAGAATGCGGGAATTAATTTACTCTTCAACAAACCCCCCCCCAAAAAAAAAAAAAAAAAAAAAAAACACCTATGATTTCCTATTGAGATTTTCTGTAACATTTTGCACTGTCTATAGTGCTTTTAACAGAGATAGTGATTTTAAAATGTCATGCAAATTTAGTCAATACCTGTGTTCTGTCAAGCTAGTCGCTTGTTGTTTAAATTATATTTACTTAGGAGTCAACGACTTTAATCCTTGCATTTTAGTTCAAATTTAGAATTGTGTCATTCAGGTGCTTGTTGTAGTAGAACTTATGTCCATCACTGAATGTTTCAATCGAACAGACGATTTGTGTTTGTAATTATAATAGAAGTATTTGCACCAGCGAGCTTAAACCTATGTATTTTCATATTTTGTATGTATTTAAAAAAGCTGAAAAGCTACAATCGGTATCAATTTCTTTGAATCAAGACATGTTTTGAGCCGTGTATATGTAATCTCAGAATTTGTCATTGTGGTTTATCAGAACGGATCTTTACACAAACCATTATTGGATGTGGTTCTCAATATAAGAATGGCTTTGATATTCTCAAAGTTTCATAACGGCTTACTCATGGTCTTTGCCTCGGATCCCCGTCTCGTCCTGTACCGACGTGGGCTGAAATCATACTTGAATTTGGCAAAACGGACAAGTAGACCGTGTAGGTCTCAAGTATTCGAATATTTTTGAGGGAACATTGTAAGACACAATGTCCGGTAATAGTTCTTGGGAACACTCTATTTCGATAAACCACATTCAGGAACGGTTTTTGAGGACAATCACCTCGCAAAGCCCTCAGGCACGGCCTCAAAAATATTCCAGGATAACTTGCGGATAGTCTTTTACTACAGTTGATTTCCCGAAGCAGTCAAGTTACATTGTGGACAGGTTTGAGGGGGAAAGTACTGCAATGCAACCAGGTAATTTAATGTCACGATCACTAAACTTTGAGATCATTATCAACTGGAAACATGCATGCGGGTGGTCCAGGTTATAGGCACTTTCATTGCCTCCGCAGAAGTAATGAGACTAAATAGAAGAGTGTCCTTGAGCATGTCGCAAGACGTAAACAATACCGCCGGCTATGAGACCGTATCGGTTGGCAAAACCGCATACCGCTCAGGGGGTGTCTGTCAACATACGTGCGGATAAAATGAGCTTTGTTGTGGGCCAACATTTATAAATACTAGGGAAAAAAATTCAATCCGCAACTCAATGATTTACCCTTTGTGGATAAACTTTTCCGCAGCCTGTCCTGGAATAGTTTTGAGAAGGTGCCCAACTATTTACAGATATAAATACAACAATGTAATTAATATTTAATTAATGTGAACATTATTAATGGCACGTTCATAATCATCTGTTTTACAAATAATAAATTGAGAATATCTACTCTAAAAACTGGCAAATTGGTGCAGTATTTGTTGGGCTGCAGGACAATTAAGTAGCTAGTTCTTTTGGCAACTGGATTTATTTCATTATTCGTACTTAGCATTGAGGCTGTTGTTTGAAAGGATTAACCCCAAAATAAGAACACTACCGCCTGCATAGATGACCGTGACAAGATGCTTGTCTCAATAACTTTTTTTTTTTTTCAGTTAGACATAAATTTCTGAACACTACCTTTGTACCGTGTTGTAAACGTGACCATATAACAAATATCCTCTGCTTGCATTCGGCTACAAACCAGGGTTTTAAGGACCACATTTTGTTTTTACTTTTTACTAAGCCACGTGTTGAGTGTAAACAGCTAAAGCTTTAAATCGAGAAAACAAAGTAAAACACAAACGTACTATGAACTTTTTGTTTCCAGCATTATATAACAATCTGACATGTTATCTATTTTATATAATTTCTATCATTAAAGAAAACAAAGAAGAGAATAGTTTCCCAAATGCGTATCTCTGCAACTGGGGCGATTTCATTGCACTGCTTACCGAGGAATTATTCGCTGACGGCCCCTAGAATTATGTACCTTCAAGCCCGGTTCATACTTCCTGCGAATGCGAATGCGAAGCGAATGTTGACGTCACAAATTCGCAACGGACAAGTCGCAGCGGTTGAGCTGTGCTCAACTCTTGCGAATATTCGCAGCGAAAACAGAGTTGTGACGTCAAATTCACGTCAAATTCGCTTCGCATTCGCATTCGCAGGAAGTATGAACCAGGCTTTAGTCATAAGCGCAGAATTATGCGATAACTACGCCCGTGAAACATGACCCAGATCTTTCCAATCGTGTCCTACAGAGAACAGTAAAAAGCTTGGTGAAACTAGCTGGTTTCACTGGGATCATTAAATCTTAATTGGCATGGAGACACAGGAGACAGAGTAAAGAAAACTTAGATTCTAAACTAAGGTGTCCAATCAAAACGTAAATCCAGTGATGTAATGCATCTTAATATGCATTTTGAAAGACATAAACAACTAGACTTAAGTTTTTTTTCCCCATTAAAACAAGGTGTTCGGAAGACACTTGACCAAATTAGCAGAGCTGATGAAAAAACTGTGGAAATTTGGTAGACATTTCTTCAAAGTAACATTTTTAAAATAAAGCTCAACTTGAAAACTGATGACGTCATCGCGACGTCCTATTTAGCTAGCATGCGTTATGAGTCAACTAATACGAGCGCTTTAATGCCGGTTTCGACCAGATGTAAATATCAAAATGTTGTCATCTCTCTGCAAAAGTTTGAGCAGGATCATATATCTACAACCGGATGCAAAAATTATGCTGAAATGATTTATAGTTTTTGAGATATAAATTTCTGAAGTCAAATGGGGGTCAAGTTCTGTGTATTGTTTGTTACATCTTCAACGACCTGTCCGATGATGTGTAGATTGTAAAAATCCAACATGTGGTTCACGAGTTATGATTTTTTACAAATATTAAACTTTTATTTAATGTAATTCAAAACATGATGACGTCATCATGACATCATCAAGTTTGTGTCGTCTTGATATTAAGTTTCAATTGCCCTATGAGTTTCAATGTTTAATTCAATTTGAATCTTGAGTTATGCACCAAAATTGAATTTTTTCACGAAAAAACACAAAGGCAGACTTTGACCTTCCGGTACGACCGGACGTAAAGGTCATACGATTTTGACCGTTACTTTTTAAATGTTGCCCAATTCTTGAACTATCAGATGCCTAAATATGAACATCAAAGCTTTAAAATTGCCGAAGTTACATCAAAAAGCAAATGGTCCTTTAAAAACTTTAAAAACCTTGTAATTCGACACCTGGTGACGTCATTGTGACGTCACCGCAAAATATTTCTTCTACTAATGAATATCTAACTAAGTTTCAAGTTTCAAGTTTTTGTGAGTTTGGGAAGTGTGTCATTACTTGCGGACATTCGACACAGAGAAGAAGCTGAAGAAGTAACTAGACTTAAGTTTTTGTTCTAACAAAAACAAGGTGTTCGGAAGACACGTGACCAAATTAACAGAGCTGGTGAAAAAAATCAGAAAATTTGGTAGACAATGTTTTCAAAGTAACATTTTTGAAATAAAGCTTAACTTGAAAACTGATGACGTCATCGCGACGTCCTTATTTAGCTAGCGTGCGTTATGAAAGAGGGTCAACTCATACGTGCGCTTTATTGTCGGTTTCTACCTTTATGTAAAAATCAAAATGTTGTCATCTCTTTGCCAAATTTTGAGCACGATCATATATCTACATGATTTATAGTTTTTGAGACATAAATTTCTGAAAATGTTCAACTTCCCGTCTGAACTGGAAGTGAAGGCCAAATGGGGTCATGATATGTGTAGCGTTTGTTGAACTTTTAACGATCAACCCGATGATGTGTAGTTTGTAAAAATCCAGCATGTGGTTCCGGAGTTATGCATTTTTCAAATATTAGACGGACTATCTTTGGGTATGCAATATCGATGAAACAACGGTGACATTGTATTCCAACATGTAGCTGTTCAGTGCAATGCCAACTTAAACCTTACTAAACGTGCAATGTACATGTGGCTGTACAGGTACAGCGTATGTGTACGTGTGTTCTTTCACTATCGTGCGTCGTCAATGCGGGTCTACTTAAACGGGCGCTTTATCGTCCTTTTCCGACCAGATGTAAAGATCAATATATTGGAATCTCTGTGCACAAGTTTGGGCAGACTTATTGTTGTACAACCTGATCCAAAAATCATGCTGAAAAGTTAACTAGTATTTAAGATATGAATTTTTGAAATTTTTAACTTCCGGTTTGAACCGGAAGTCAAGGTCAAATGGGGTCAAGTTTTGTGCAGCGTTTGTTACATATTCAACGACCTGTCTGATGATGTGTAGATTGTAAAAATCCAACATTTGGTTCACGAGTTATGAATTTTTACAAATATTAAACTTTTATTTAATGTAATTCAAAACATGATGACGTCATCATGACATCATCAAGTTTGTGTCGTATTGATATTAAGTTTCAATTGCCCTATGAGTTTCAATGTTTAATTCAATTTGAATCTTGAGTTATGCACCAAAAATGAATTTTTTCACGAAAAAACACAAAGGCAGACTCTGACCTTCCGGTACGACCGGACGTAAAGGTCATACAATTTTGACGTTTACTTTTCAAATGTTGCCGTAGTCTTGATTGATTAAATGCTTAAATATGAACATCAAAGCTTTCAAATTGCCGAAGTTACTTAAAAAAGCAAAAGGTCCCTTTAAAACTTAAAAAACCTAGTAATTCGACACCTGGTGACGTGACGTCACCGCAAAATATTTCTTCTACTAATGAATATCTAACTATGTTTCAAGTTTCAAGTTTATGTGAGTTTGGGAAGTGTGTCTTTACTTGCGGACAATCGACGGCGAGAAACTGAAGAAGTAAAAAAAAAAAAAATAAATAAAAACAAAAAAAATAGAATTTAGTGTTTGTACGAACAAACACCGAGGTGTTCGGCTATCACTTGGGTCAGTGTTTAATTAAATCGATGAAAAGATTGTTGATAGCTTTTGATTTTTCACGGAAAGTACATTTGTTACACAGGAAATAAATGCTAAGGTTACTACTTAACTTCCGCTTTCAACCGAAAGACAAGGTCAATTGAGTCCACACTCTGTGTAGCGTTTGTTTATTTTTCGAAGACCTCTCCGATGATGTATAGATTGTAAAATTCCGATGCACGGTTCATAAGTTATTAATTTTTCAAATATATTATTTTTTTTTATTTAATTAAACACCTGATTACGTCATTATGACGTCAAGAAAGCGGTGTCTTCTACAATTGAAGAGCTAACTATGTGCGAAGTTTGAAGGTTGTGTGATCTTTGGAAGTGTGTCTTTTGTTATCTGACAAAAATGCTCACACTTGGATTAGACTAACAGCCCATACAGCCTTGCTCTATGCATAGCCTATGCCAAATGGACTTTGCCCCCCTGTGATCAGTCGAGCAGAACACGCCACGGTACGCATAGCCTTCAATGCATGTGATGTGTAGGCGCTCGTTCGTATGTCTACCTGTGTTCTTTCAGTTTCACTATCGTGCGTGGTCACGGTGGGTCAACTTAAACGTGCGCCTTTTTCGACCTCATGTAAAGGTCAAAATATTGTCATCTGTGTGCAAAAGTTTGAGCAGGCTTAACGTTCCACACCTTGATACAAAAAATAAACTAAAATAATTGGTAGTTTTTGAGATACGAATTGTTGAAATTTTCAACTTCCGATTTGAACCGGAAGTAAAGGTCAAATGGAGTCAAGTTTTGTGTAGGGTTTGTTGAACTGTCAACGACCTGTCCGATGATGTGTCGATTGTAAACATCCAACATGCGGTTCACGAGTTATGATTTTTTACAAATATTAAACTTTGATTTATTGTAATTCAAAACCTGATGACGTCATCATGACATCATCAAGTTTGTGTTGTCTTGATATTGAGGTTCAAATGTCTGATGAGTTTCAATGTTAAATTCAATTTCAATCTTGAGTTATGCCGTAGACAAGCCCGAAAATGATGTTTTTCAAGAAAAAACCAAAGGCAAACTTCGACCCAGGGTAACGACCAAGAAGTAAAGGTCATACGATTTTGAGGTTAACTTTTCAAATGTTGCCCATGTCTTGGTCTATCATATGCCTAAATATGAATATTGTAGCTTTAATATTCAGAGACATACAGGCATTGGCATGACGTCACTTTTTGAACTTAAAGTGCTTGTAAATTAACACCTGATGACGTAATCGTGACGTCACAACTTACTTGCCTTCTGATAGTTATGATCTAACTTCACATGAAGTTTCAAGTTGATCAAAAGTTCGCAACTATGCTTTTGCCTGCGGACAAGTCTCGTTCGGAAGAATAAGAAAAACTAAAAAGAAAAAAAAAAAAAAAAAAAAAACGAACAAAAACAAAGAGTTGTTCGCGCTGCTGCACGAACACCTCAACAAGAGGTCTTCGGACTTTTGTCCGAACACCTAAAAAAAGAAAACACAAACCGAACAAAAACAAGAGGTCTTCGGACTTTTGTCCGAACACCTAAACAAAAAAAAACAAAAAATATCTTAACCTTCAGGCACTGACCCAGAGGGCAGGGCCGTACTTGCCCTTGACAACTTGGTGTTTCTTTTTCCTGTATTATATTTTTCGTTTTGTATACTCACTTGGGCCCTCGCTATATCTAAGCCCCTTTTTCGCCACATGCCGAAGCTACTGTACGCCCACTTGCGGCGTACCCGTAGTCATTGTGTCCTTCCGATTGCTTTTCAGATGTGTTTAAAGGGACACATTTAGTGATGTGGAATCACAAACAATCATTTTTAGATGGTTGTTGTTAAAAAAAAATATCAAAATATCACGTAATTAATGAAAAATGTGAAGTGAAACAACGCGGTCAAAGGTCAGCGTATACGCTTTTTCAGCTGTTGCAACTGTCAAGTTTACGTGACATTGTTGTAAGTAGACTGGTGCTCTGTCTATATATATATCCATCAAGCACAATCTGACGTGTAATTAAAAACCTACATAAACACACGTCAGTCTAATCCTTTTTATAGCTACATGGTCCGATCCACACCAACTTGTACTCTGTGGACATCGCGCAGCTATTCGTCGTCGTTCCGCCGCGTGTGTAGCGCGGGCAACAGGTAACGTGACAATAGTAAGGGGATAATAGCTGGGGAAAAGACTAAAACCCTCGTAAAACAAAACGTAATTAATGGTCTGGCTCCCTACCCTTCCCACAAGCTCCGAGTTCATGCCCCTGGGGTTTGTCTCTCTGGCCCCACGAGACACGGCAAAGGCTGTTCGGGACATGCCCCGGCCCCACGAGACACGGCACAGGCTGTACGGGACATGCCCCGATGTTTACGTTCCGCTAGCTCCCTAAAACACGCTTCCGTTGCACGGACTCTCTGAACGCGAATATTACGTTCAATTTGTCATCATTATTTACAACTTGTATCCATAATCTGAATACATAGTCAAATACTCATGAACAATATTTTAAAAAACTGAACCAAATAAATTTGGTTCAGTTATTTACTTTTATACGGCGGAACTAAAACTAACTCCGAAGATCACGCGATTTATCCGAACCACATTTCGATTCGGATAAATCACGTGACCTTCTTATTTTGGAAAAATGCTTGAAAATAGCAAAATTTGATGGTTTCTTTTAGGAACCGATCTTCTTCATTCTGGGAAGACCTTTGGAGTTAGTTTTAGTCTATTTTGTAGCCAAACGAAGCCGGGTGTGTCCCTTTAAGCGGTACATACGAAGTGTGGACCAGATAACAAAATTGGTCCAAACAATTTACGGACTTGAAACACTATGCGGATTTACACACGTCCACACACACAGGCCATCGCTATATCTTAGCCCCTTTTTCGCCACATACCGAAGTTCCTATAGACCATGTTACATTTGTTTACAGAGTGTGAGAGTGGTGACCTCGTACATTATAATGCATTTCCTGACGGCCAAGATTCTACACAGGCTCAATGGGAAAATTTATATTTTGTGTCATAATTTTCACACAAATTCAAAATTTACAAAAGCAACAGCTGTACATCTTTTGAGATGTCCCCCCTTTCTTCATATCAAAAGTTGAGAAAAATCAGACAGTGCGATCTCCATAAAACATAAGATTTGTTGTATTCTTCCAATCGAGCTGTGTACAAATGTGCCCGCCGGAAGTCCAGCCTCTGTGGCTCTTTTATAAACATGTGATGTCACAGGTCACATCGTCTATATGTCCACTTGTGACGTACCCATAGTCGTAGCGTCCTTCCAGTTGCTTTTCAGTTGCGTGTTTAAGCGTTACATACGAAGTGTGGACCTGAGAAAAATAATATAGGTCCACACAATGTAGGAACTTGAAACACTCTGTGGAGTAACACACGCCTACAAAACTCTCAGCCAATGATAGCCTTTCACGCGTGCACGTGTCACTTACGATGGTGGTCAATGCAAGGGGTCTGTAGGGCAAAAGATACGTCACTTCTTGGAAATTCAGTACTACACGTGTTTGCCAACGTGCCAGCGCTATGTGTTTCAACCACTGATCTCCATTAATAGTGACGCGATAGGTTACGTCGAGCGTGTTGTACACGTGTTGAAACTTTTTTGCTCAAAAAACAAGCCTAAAACGAAATACCATTCATGATCAAGTTTACAATTTATCTGACGCTCCCTTTCAGATTGGGATTAGGTTGGCTCAGTGGTTTCTTTTCCTGCCTTTCACCGTGTGGACCCCGATTCCAATTTGAATTCCACAGCCCATTTCACGAAACTTTACGCAACTGTGTAAGTCCACTTGTGCAACATGTATACTTCGAAACAAACAAACAAACAAACAAACAAACAAAAACAAACAAACAAACAAACAAAACAAACAAAAACAAACAAACAAACAAACAAACAAACAAACAAACAAACAAACAAACAAACAAACAAAAAACAAACAAACAAACAACAACACACAAACAAACAAACAAACAAACAAAACAGACAAACAAACACCCGAACACTCTAAAAAGCACCCCAAAACAACAATAACAACAATCAATCAAACAACAAACAAACAAAAAAACAGACAAACATCCGACAATTAGGGGAAAGTGTACTTTAGGCTTATTGCCATACCTGGTGCGTTATTTGATGTGTATAAATCAATCCAAAAACTAGGACAACAGGTAGCGGCAGACATTCAAATTTAATCCTTGAACTTGAGATCTTCTTCCTTTGCCAATTTAACTTTTTTTTCAAAAGAGTAACAGAGCTGGTTGTTTGTCAGGGGTAATCCATAACTCGTCCGCTCAGAGCAGAAAGGACTTATAAGACCTAGAAAGACCCAGTCAGAGCAGCAAACAAAATAGACTTTTACCCCCACTGTGCATATAGCTATTGTCTTCGTCATTTCTGCTGCCGACTGAGACTTTCTATGTTGTTTCTAAGTCCTAGCTTCTCTGATCCGAAATAGCCCCGGAAATGTTGTTCTAAAAACCTCTCGCAAATGCCAATGGCTAGAAGGCACATTTTCTCGAAGACTTTGTAATAGCCATCGATTCTTGGAAGTTCAGAAGTCGTACTACACGTGTTTGCCAACGTGCCAGCGCTATGTTTCAACCATTGATCTCCATTAATAGTGACACGATAATTTACGTCGAGCGTGTTGTACACGTTTGATTATTAAGGGCGCGGTACTCAGTGTACTTGCTCTAGAAGGAATGTTGTTCTAAAAACCTTTCGCAAAAACCAAGAATGCACATTTTCTCGAAGACTGTGTAATATCCATCGATTTTGCCCGACCAAAAAAGAACGTTCCAATTACTGATAAGTGTTTGAAGTATTTGCCTAAAGTTTTATCATTTGAATTTTAGAACTAAAACTGTATCACAAACTGTGCACTGTCACCGTGCAAGAAACACGAAGTGTTCTTTGACTAACAGTTCCTCCAGAACCGGTTCCGCACTGATGCATGACCTTGCCGCAGCAGTCCAGACAGGTAGGACTAACTCCCCGTCACCGCTCTTTGACTGTGGGGGAGCCGACTGCCCAATGTCGCATTTCAGTTCTTCATCAGACCGTCAGCTGGCCTGCGGGCAAGGTAATTTACGACATCATCATCATTTATTGTGCGTGGAGTAATCGAGACTAATCATACGTGACGTTCACGTCGACTGGTGACAGGAGAGATCGGTGACCGTTGTATGGGTTGCAAGAAATGATATAATACACCTGACGTCTGGCAGTGATAAGAGAATAACCCAACATCTGAACGAATGGAACACCGAGTCATCTTTGAACCACCAGTGCTCATTCTGTTATTGCAAACAGAAAAAAACCTACCATGAGTGACTTAATCAGCAAACAATTTACTAAACCCAGAGAACAACAGCGTGCAGAGGAGCGACCCAACACAGCACATCGGAGCCGAGTTTGCAGTACTATGACACCTGGTCCACCACGCTCTGACTGCTCTAGCTGTATTTCGTCCTCTCCTGGCAGCACAGAGGAAAACCAACCCGAGATGGAATTCACCACCTTACAACAGGTGGATTTGGGGCATGATCTCTTACAACCATTCACAAGATCCGAGAAAGCAGTAATGGCGCAGTTCGCGGTTTCCAGGCACGATTCCACCACACATATTGAAGGCTTGAACTGCTTCGCTAAACGTTTCATAAACTATCTACCGGATAAAAGCGGTTCTGAACCCAGAAAAACCGCCAGGAGGAGCGACCTAAGACGGGGCGCGTCATGTGACAGCCCTACAATGTGCCTACCAAAACTTACTGTTAGAAAAAGCCGTTTAACCCTTTCTACATTACCAAGAGCTACAAAATCCTCAGTATCTGCCTTCGGTACAGACAGTTACCAAAATGATTCCTGCACAAAACCAACAACCGAGAGTCCCCTGACCCTTCCCAGTTTGTCACCAAGCTTTGCATGTACAAACACGCAGCAGACCCGTCCTTATAATCGGTGTTTTGGTGCTTCCGTTGAAGACACCAGTTCAAGGGATGACGAACCGTCACCACATGTGAACTACGAACGAAAGTCCGTCACTTGGTGCAGAAAACTGCCGAGTTTGTTCCGGTTCGGCTGCCGCCCTCCACAATCCATGCATGGTGTGAGGCAATCGGAACCACAAACGGACCTTGCAGAGCGACATCGTCACCGTCGGAGTGCCAGCTGTCTGAGAAACGACCCATCCCTAGGCCTCGTCATCTTACCAAGTACAATTAGACATCGATATCCCAAAACACCAGCATCGCGGTTACTGTCGTCACTCTCTTTATAGAGGTTCAGTTAAGTCCGAATGATATCTGGTCTATAGTAGGATGCCCCTGCTTCCTTTGTGTGTACATTTTTGTTAAAATACAATAGTATGGTCATTAATTTTGAAATGTGTTTATATCATCTCTCCCAACGCCATCGCCACTTCTTGCCAGATACTGGGCAGAACACTTCTGGTAGAACTCTTCGTAACTCAAATCACTTGAATGTACCTCCAACTCGAACTCAGTGATATAAAATGTCAGCTATACCATCTATGATTCACACAATCAATCAAAACTTGTAATACTTTATTATAGATAATGTAATGTAATTGTATGGTCTGTATGCAACTTGCTTTCCTATGGACACGATGTCTTCAACTTTATAGTCTATTTCTCACAATCCATTTTGAACTCTTTCACACATAGTACTTGCTTGTTAATGCTTTAATGTTATTTATATACTTATTGTCCATTATTTTTTGTTTGTTGTAATTTATAATTTTGCATAATGTTTATCTTAATTGTGTATTTAATCATTCATGTAAACTAAACTGTTTTAGTCCGTGGACTTTTTGACCAGTCTTTTATATACCGGAATAAATACAAAATCATAAGCGTTTTAGGAAACAGTAGTCGGTCTAAAAATTAACGTTTTGTTGTTAACCAGATAATGCAATTGTTCTCCGCAACAATATGCTAAATATGATTTAAAGTCTAAATTGTAGATGTAAAAAAAGGGATATACACCTAACTTTCGATACTTTAGCTGGTACTTTCTCACAGTGCAAATTTAAACAATCAAATTGTGAACACTGGAACTGTAAAAGCTGGACAGACCTATATACATGGTTCTGACCAATTGGGACCAAGTTCCGTATTAATAGTAAATCTCTACCAACAGCTTCTTGAACAAAGGCTCCGGGAAAAATTATCTTATAAACTTTGTCTTAAAGTTTTTCCTATATACATATTGTTGCACCATTTCACTTAATTTTTGTAATTTGACTGTAAATGGTGTTATCATATTAATAATCGTCGCCGGTCCCATGAAGTGACCTATTTTTGGTCCACAGCCGTGTTTCGAGGAAATCCCGACTGAAGTTGCACTACTTTTGAAAATGCTGTTTTGAAGTCTGTACTTGCTATATTTTGTATTTGTTTTAAAGACAACAATAAAGCTGACCTTCTTCATTTGTAAAGAACTGCCAATATGTTTTTCATTCTTGCAAATATGTTGACGTAATTTGTAACACATTAACATAAGGGTAGCTGTGCACAACAGGAGGCTGTAGGAAATAGTAATATACCTGGAGTATGATGCTATAGGCTTATCTCGTTATAAGCCAGCATAAGACGCCTCACAGGTAGGTGCTAGCGATGTATGTTAGACTTTATGAAAACAAGAATCATTTCAAAGGTTTATTTTAGTAATTAATTTGCTAATTGCAGCCAGTGTCATGAGGCCCAACGTTATAAATTGCCATTTTCCCTCGGTAAACAAAGTTGTTTCCGAATCATCTGTTAAATGATCCACAGAAAAAAAGGTATATGTAATAATTGTATTATTGTTTTGAGGATTTAATTTTGAGGATTTAATTGAATAGAATGAGAACCAAAATAAAATAACATACATATATATATATATATATATAATTATAATACAATCATTAAAATCCGAGCGTCACCTTTATATAATATTAAAGCTATACTGTTAGTGATACGAATTTCGAAAACAAAAATCGTCAAACAAATACGAGGACACCCCTCTGTGACCATTTCAGCAGGCTAACACCCTCAGCCATACATGCGCAAAAAGTCTCCCCCCCCCCCCACCCCAAACCAGTTCTCATTAACGTATCCATTTATCAAGTTGACATTACTCGAGCCAAATCGAGCCAATCCAGCCCCGTTTTTTTTCACTCTAAAAGATTACTGTATCAAAATAGACCCAGACTCCGGGTCCCAGCCCATTCCTGGGTCAGGCTGACCCGGAAACTGGTTAAAATTTGAACTTTAACTCGGATTCTGCGTCAGTTTGATCCTGTGGACAGTTCTGGGTTCGCTCGTCCCCAGCGCCTTGCCTTAAAACCAAAGGCGCTGGGATGGGCAAACGTATCGTTAACGTTAATGCTCAGTCCCACGCTCAGTCCCATCATGCATCACACTCACACTGCAAGCACTGCACGCATGACGTGTCTTCCTGAACAAGAATCTGTGCAAGCTCATTAGCCAATCCCAGCTGTCCTGGATAGGCCGCTGGGGCCGAGCAAAAGTTCTGGGTACAATTTTACATAGATTGTGGGTCATACCGACCACGAAATGGGTCAGGCCCCCATGGGACCCGATACCCGGGTCAATTCTGACCTGGTAGTTTTTTTTTTAGAGTGTTGGCAGCATGGACAGACATTACGGTTTTTTTAGGCCGAGGCGTTGTGTTTATGATTGATAGCGGGTCGTCATAGAGGTGCAGTGCAGGCATCCACCCTGTCCGAAGCTGTTGATGGTTGGTTTTGAGAGTTCATTATATAGATGAGTCCCCATCACAGACCATCATCACTGTCACCGATCATTAATCTACCGGTTGGCTCTGTACGAGACACGTTTTGCTTCAACAAATAAAAGTAAGGGGGAGACAACGGAGTTGAGGTCGATAAAGTCCTCAGTTGTCCGACTCCTGAATGCTGATAATGGACCCTTCCCATGAAATATGTAAATTACATCCACGCATGCGCACAGACACTATTGGTTGGCAAACGCCATATAGAGTTGTGCACTAGGCAGACGCACAAACGCGTGTGCGTCACGCCACAATCAGTCCAGTACAAAAAGGCGCGATGTTCACTCATTTTGCCAACCAGTAAGGAGAGTGCGCACGCGCGATGTCCAATTTACATATTTCATTCGTGCTAGTCCGATCTTCAGCAGATGTGAATCGAGTCCAGTCCGACTCGCCAAAAGTTAGACCTCAAGTCAGACCCGAGTCCTACAATACTGCAGTAAACATTGAATAAATTTGATCCCTAACAAGTTTGAAAAGAAGAACATTCAAAAGCTGCATTATGTTGAGGGCGCCCTTATTGCTTCCAAAGGAACTCGCTATGGCTTCGTCGACCTTAGGGTCTTCCAGCTTCTCCCCTCGCACTACACAACCTTTCGTGACCTTGGTTCACTGACATGCAACAATCAATAGCTACCTTTTCTCCCCATTGAAGTCTTAAGCAAACATAAACGCAAACTGTTATTATGTAGTGCAGTTTTTGTATAGAATGTTCAACATGGATGGCTAGCTTTTACTGCAGAGAGAATATACACAGGAACATGAGACATATAGAAACAGGCCCAGCAGAGCGATAGGGAAGATCGTCCCATAACAAAACAAAGCTTCAAAGAACATGACAAGCAGTAGTCAGAAGGACAGGCAGACAAACAGATGGGGGAGACCAGACGGGAATGCAAGTCTGTGCCGCGGTAGTTGTCTCTGCTGTACCAGCATGCATTATGCGTTTTCGCATGTACTCACGAAAAGGCTTCGCGAAGCTGTTAGAGGGCGCTGGCGATCGGGTGACACAAATGTTTGACTCATACAATACATAATAATAATAATAATAATAATAATAATAATGCATTTATAATGCGCCATCTATCTAGTGTACGAGACCCTATTCCGAGGCGCAGAACAAACCAAAAAAAAACACAAAAAACAAAAAAAAAAAAAAACAAAACAAACAAACATATAAGTAGCAAAAGAGAAATATAGAATACAAAGACAATTATACAGATGAATAATCTAAGACATGTTACAAGCTAAGTGCATGTGGAGTTAAATAAATAAGTTTTCAGCAAGTTTTTAAACAATGGAAGAGAACTACAGCATATAATGTTATTAGGTCAAGTGTTCCAAAGTTTAGGAGCACAAGCAGGAAAGGCACGATCGCCATATGATGAGGAAGTTCTAGGAATAGTTAAAAGGGTCCACAATGGTTTCAACATGAAAGATTAAAGAAAAGGGACAATAGAAAACACATGGGGAAAGCCCATAATGTCGATCTACTAAACATGTATGTAGCCCGTATTGTCAATAACACAGACACGCGCAGATATGATGGAAAAGATAATGTTGCTCATGTTTCTGTATGTTGCGGTCTGTTAAAAATGTTTGTGTTCTCTGAAAAATGTAATGCGTATTGCGTGATATTGTTTTTTTAACCGAAGGAAAAAAAACAACAACTTTATCTGACAAGTCTGCTGCCACCTATCGTCTCAAATTACATTCAGTGTGCAAACTTGATGCCGACTGCATACTAAACATGATGCTCTAATATACCCCTACAACAACAGTCCGTTTGTGCACGTTGTGGTAAAAGCATGGGTCTTGGCACACATTGTGTACCAAAACAGCGACAATTAGACCCAACCTTTTATGTTATTACAAGAGAACAACATTATTTTTCAATTATTATTAACTGGATCGTATAAAATCTTATCCAGTCAATGTTTAAACATTATTATATGTCACTCCCACATGATTGTATCTTATGACAAAAACTACAAATGAAAAATGTTTCAAGCATAAAACCTGATGCATTGATCAGCTGTATCTACCGTATGAGACTTCACTTTCCCCGCCATCTAGGAACAGTTAACTGCAAACAAATCAATGATTGCTTGCACATCACAAAGTACGTGATATATCGTGTCCAGTAAACTATTTTACTCGTAGATAGTACAATGAATCTGTAATAATAATAATAATAATAATAATAATAATAATAATAATAATAATAATAATAATAATAATAATAATAATAATAATAATAATAATAATAATAATAATACTCAACGAAATCTTGTTACCTAAATGGTACACCTATTATGATATCAAGGTGTTTGAGTCATTTGCACCCAGCAGATAATCCGACACGGGAGGAAAGCTCACAAAACAGACGTTCTGGTTTTCTTTACGTGCAGTTGCCAAGACAATTAAGATGTCTATGCATTGATAAGAAGGCTATTTCCGTCTCACTGGTCAATTAGTGCCGTATTCGATGGATTTCTACTGCGAGATTACTGTGAAACGAGATTGTTTCCGTGAATTCTACGAGGAAAGGGCGTGTTTAGCAAAACGGGATTTCGTTAACAGCATCAGCGTCAGTGTCTGATGACACATCTAGTTGGCTGTAGTACATGTAGGTTTGAACTCGTTACCTTTACTCTATGACAATATCAACAGAGTGATTGGGTTTTACTCAATGTATACATAACCAAATTGTAAGCGGTTACGTTAACACCAAACGGAAAACAAGTTATGTCTTGTTTTAATTGGAAACAAAGCACAGTTACAGAACCGGAAGCAAACTTTTCATTACTACAATGTATTTCGACAGTACAGTTTGCCAAGCACACGATATCGAGGGTGACCAGAAACTACCTGAATGTTGTTGTCAACCACAGACCGGAACGCTCGCCCCAACACTTCCGCAACTCCGGATGGACAAAAATGATTATGGTCAGCGAGTTCAGTCTATGACATGGAGCGATGTGGACCAATTCAGTTTCAAATCTTTCGGGAAAACTGGTGCCACCGATTCGTCTTCGTTCATGCCAGGTAAAAGTTACTTTGACCAAACCAACCTCACCAAGAGTCACCATTTCTCGGCGTCCCCCATTCAACCTCTCGGCGACACTAAGCCCAGTGATGAACCAAAGCTGATGTACGGAGCTTGCAGAGAGGACATTGTCCATCCCGGGCTTACGACAGAGTACGATTCGGCTCGCTCCGACTTCGCACATGAGCTCAACTCTGCAGAAGGTGAAGATGCCAATTGGTATGTCAAGCGTTTCATTGAACATCTACCCGCGGAGGAGGAGAATGTCCCCTGTGATGAACATTCCGAAGAATGCGACATTCCAAGAAAAAGTAAATCCGTCTATGACCGTTATTTTTCACCTAAAATGCGCAAGTTCAAAGACCATTGTCTAACTAGATTTGTGTCGTTGAAGCACGCACCTCCTACCACGCACTCTTTGCACTCGACGAATAGACCCAATTCAGGTGGTGCGGCGAGACCAACTTCAAACACCTTGATCTCCAGTGAATCGTTTAAACTTCCTCCGTTATCATCAAGTCCACAGACGAGCCATTATCAGCACGAGTCTGAAATACACACGAGTTCGTTTTGTCCTTCCTCAAAATTCCGAAACCGAATTGTCTCGATTCAGAGAGAAGCTGAAACTATCCGTAGCTATCATTATGATGACAACAGAGCATCAACGACCTTTGGTAGCCTGTCCTCACTTCCTCTTCTTTTCTCTCCGATGGCGAACAAGAAAGACAACCGGTGGACATCCCCCTCGTCAGCCCTTACTTCCCCGTTTCAAAACACTCTCAGCAAAGACGGCAAAAGTTTGAGGAGGGAACCAAAGCACGGTTGCCATTTAAACGCTACCCTCCGTGAGAGATGCTCTACCTACCCTACCGAAGGAAACTCCAGTCTCCCTCGAGACAAACCCGGCTCGAATGAGGGCAAATCGACAACATCCACACTTCGTAAAGGACCAAAGCGCGTCACCTGGTCTTGCAGTTTGCCTCGTCGCTTTGGGAATGCTGGTAGCCACCATCCATCTGATTTTCAAAACCCCAGTAACCAGAGGCATTTCAGGAAAAAAAAGAACAGCACTGACCAGTTCCTAGAGTTCTTAAACCCTCCCACGGGTAACCAGAAGTCTCCACCTCATGCCAAAAGACACGGACCGTTTTCGCTTTCTGGATTTATGAAGCTGTAAAGAAGTGTCGGTGAAATTTATTCTGGTCGGGTACGATGGCCCTATTCGGGTCCCCAACATGGTCCATGTCGTCGACGGACACGGATCGGTCCCGAATCGATCGGACACAGCAGTCGAAATCTGTTATCGGACAAGAAGGTCCATTTTTGGACATAATGGTCCATGTCTGATATGGACCAAGCCCGATGACAGACATAATGGATCGGACACAACGATTCAAACATTTTATCGGACACGATGGTCTGTTTCGGACACAATAATCCAAGGTCATCGTCGGACATGGATCGAGCCCGATGGTCGGAAGCGATGGCCAATTTATGTTATCGGACACAATCGTCCGTGTCTGAAATAATGGTCCGGAATACTGGTATCAAAAGATCACATTTGTCTTTAATTATTATTCCTTGAATCAAATGGTATACTAAAACTCAAATTGTCATTTAATTAAAGATGCTGGGTCCGATTTGTGGCCGATTTGACCCGAATTTGTGTCTAGATTTGAAACATTGATTTTTATAGATTCGAGAAAGTTGTAAGCTTTAATTTATTGTATTGAAGAAAAAATCCGCATGATTATGTGTATTTTCGTTATGAAACGGTATCATCTGTCTAAAATCGTTCACCAAAAAAAGGAAAGAAGAAAGAAACGGGTCATACAACTTTAGCTATGATCTCAACATTTTCTTGTTTAAATATTAAATATATATTATATATATATATATATATATATATATAATATATATATATATATATATATATATATATATATTATTTATATTATTATTTATTTTGTTATTGATCCATTCCATTAGACATGTGCATTTAGCGATGGTTATTGGATGTTATTAACGTACTGTATATTATTCGTATGGATTTTACCAGGTATATGTAACATTTGTTAATTTTCTTTTAAAGCACAAGTCTTCAGAAATTATATAAGTGAAAAGACAACATCAATCAAAACGCACATTGACAAAACTGTGAAAACGAAAACGCCGCTTGCCATCCTGATTATGAGTTTTCGTGTACAGTCGAGTTTACATTGTTTAAGTAAATGTTCTTGTATTTCAAAATGTTGTTCAATTAATAATATTGAGGAACAAAGTCTGCGAAGTTAAATAATGTGAAACAAAATAACAATAAAACTTCAAAATTTTAAATGTATGTAACAATAAACTTGGTGTAACAAACCTAATAAAAAAATGTTCGATCAGTAAATCACTAAAAACCGGTGTTTTTATTTTTTGCCTTTATTGTTTATTTATTTGATTTCATTTATTTATTTATATATCATATTTTTTTCGATTTGTTTAATATTCTTCTCACTGTCCATTTTTTAATTTTGAAATATGAGTTTCACAGTATGTAGAGATAAAATTTAGACTAGAATTTTCGAAACAAAACATATTTACGGGAACATAATGTGACTGCACCTTCTTGGCTGGTCAATATGTGGCAAATAAAGTTTTAAAAAACATTATATTTTAAATGATGAACAAGAATTAATTAAAGTAAGACTAATTATATATAAGTGTACGAAAGACACACAAAAACAAGTAGGGCATACAATAATTATGGTCTCAACAACTACCAAATAATGGCACGAACATCGTCAAACAACAAATCAAACAAGTGTACAAAACAATTACATCAACAAATAGACCCTTGTACTTATGACGTCAAGGTTTGTTTACTGCATTGCTTTATGTAATTTAACTGGGAACTGCATTTCCGACAAAGTGGTAAACAAACTGCAACCTCATCAGAAGTAAGGTCCACTGGATATAATGATCTCAACAATGTACACATAACAACAAACACAATTAAAATCAAACCAATAAACATTGTGACTCAATTCAAAAACAACAACAATCAACAAGTACAATTTGCCAAATATACATAAAACAAAACATGTAATACAAACATATAAACCCAACAATTAACACATCAATTAAAAAATAACTAAAAAAAGTGTTAAAGGAATACCAACATCTAAACAAACAGAAAAAGACAACATTCAATAATTGTATAAAGTCAATTCGATTGTACTCCTTTTTCAGCATTTTATGTTTATAGTTACAAACTTTTTCAATAGACTAGATCTCAAAGTCTTGGTACAATTTCACAGGGCTCTGGAAATGTCAGTTGACAACATCCTAAGATAATTTATCTTGGGATGACGACATCTTGAAAAGAGGATGTTGTCTTTCAAATAAAATTTATATCACGATGTCAACATCATAAGAGTTGATGTTAAATATAGGATTCAAACTGCGTGTAGTTACAGGGCAATCTCCGTGGTCTTGTGGTAAGACATCTGTTCTAGGATCGCAAAGGTCGTGGGTTCGATTCCCACTCGAGTAATTATACCTTTGATTTGTTTTTATTTATTTATTATTTTTTTACAGGACTCGGGAAAGTACTGAGTCTACAGTGCTTTACACGGGTGTATGGGTAAAACCAAATAGTATCCTGAGAGTATGACGTCATCGTCAAGAGGTAATTTACCTCAGTATGTCGGTATGTCGACATCCTGAAAGTAGGATGTCGTCTTTCATAAATACTTCATCTCACAAAGATGGCATCTTGAAAGTAAGATGTCGTCTTTCATATATACTTCATCTCACAAAGATGGCATCTTGCAAGTAGGATGTCATCTTTCACATATAATTTATCTCACAAAGATGTCATCTTGCAAGTAAGATGTCATCTTGCAAGTAAGATGTTGTCTTTCATATATACTTTATCTCACAAAGATGGCATCCTGAAAGTAGGATGTCGCCTTTCATATATACTTCATCTCACAACGATGGCATCTTGAAAGTAGGACGCCATCTTTACATATAATTTATCTCACGAAGATGTCATCTTGCAAGTAAGATGTCATCTTGCAAGTAGGATGTCGTCTTTCGTATATACTTCATCTCACAAAGATGGCATCTTGAAAGTAGGACGCCATCTTTCACATATAATTTATCTCACAAAGATGTCATCTTGCAAGTAAGATGTTGTCTTTCATAAATACTTCATCTCACAAAGATGGCATCTTGAAAGTAGGACGCCATCTTTCACATATAATTTATCTCACGAAGATGTCATCTTGCAAGTAAGATGTCATCTTGCAAGTAGGATGTCGTCTTTCATATATACTTCATCTCACAAAGATGGCATCTTGAAAGTAGGACGCCATCTTTCACATATAATTTATCTCACGAAGATGGCATCTTGAAAGTAGGATGTTGTCTTTCATATGTACTTTATCTCACAAAGATGGCATCTGAAAGTAAGATGTTGTCTTTCATATATACTTCATCTCACAAAGATGGCATCTTGAAAGTAGGATGTCATCTTTCACATATAATTTATCTCACAAAGATGGCATCTTGCAAGTAGGGCGTTGTCTTCCCAAATAACTTAGTTTCTCTAGTGACACCCATACAGGCCAACGAGTTTTTTTATCTAATGAAGACTATACCCCATTTTTCAGGACGTCAACACCCCAAGATGGATTATCTCGGAAAGTCAACATTCTACTTTCAAGATGTCTTCATCTGAAATCAATTATCTCGAGAAGTCAACATCTTACTTTCACGATGTTGACATCCTGCAGTAAATTATCTCAGAATCTTAACAAATTACATGGAACTTCCACAGCTCCGTATAATGGTGTAAAATAAAAGGTGGTCTTCCGTTCAAAGTTCAAGTTTTTCTTTTCTAGAATAAGATAAATCCCAACAATTATATAAAAGCATCAACACCAAAAACTGATTTATATAATTATTACTACGTACATATTCATTTGAAGGACTACTTGGATCAGGTTTCCATGGCAATTGCATCATGAATGCTGGCCTGGCTGGACGGGTTTACTTCTTTCTAAGTCTTCCTGAGCTGTCCTCAGGGCCACTCTAGCGTCAGGGAAGTCAGGATGATGTCGTAGAGCTTCTTGGAAATCACTGATTCCAGATTGAAATCTCGCTAAATGAAATAAGTTTGGGGGACAAGAAAACATACCAAATGTCAAAATATATAATGAGCTGTATTGCTTCGAATCTATAATGTATGTCATCAATTTATCTGGGTTTTTTTTCATAACGTTAAGTTCAGTTTGAATGAAAAAAAATTTCAATTGTTAAGGTCTTTAAAAAGTTGAAGAACTAAACCAATTTGATAATTCCAACAGCTCCCTGAAATAAATCTGTAGACACAAACATTCATTCTGAATGAGATCACAGATTCGATTCATTCAAGGCAAAGCTACTCATTAGACCACCAACATGCATTGCCACTTGAAAGCGAGAAGTCTGCAACAGGCAAAATGGTTCCCCTTTCAAAGCAATGCCGATGTGTCCATTAGCTTTTTTGAGATATGGTGGCCAATATAGGAGTGCACCGTTTGGTTTGGGTGTATACAGACAATTTTACCCAAACCAAATACATGTAGTGCAATTACAATGTGTCCACCATATCTCAATGGCTTATGGCTACGATTGTTAAGGATATTGCTAAGGATGTCCAATACGTATGATGATGGCATGGTGATCAAGCCATAGCTGAAGCCATTAGCCGCCAATGGGGGACTTTTTGTACGCTTGGTGGCAGCAGACTTACCAGGTAAATCCATTGTTCTCGGCGATGTGCGCATGCTTAGAACTACGTGAACAATGGAATTTTACTTGGTATGTCTGCTGCCATCAAGAGTTCAAAAGTATCCCATAAGGACACCGCCTTAAAAAATCTTATCAGCCCAATAGACCCTTCCCATGAAATATATAAATTACATTCAAACATGCGTACAGACACTACTGGTTGGCAAACGCCATAGAGTGGTGCACTAGGCAGACGCACAAACGGGTGTGCGCCACGCCACCATTAGTCCCAGGCGCGATGTTCACTCATTTTGCCAACCAGTAGGGAGCGTGCACACGCGCGATGTTCAATTTACATATTTCATGGGAAGGGTCTATTCACCTATCATCATCACCAATGATCAATCTTGGTTGCACCATTTTGGGAGTCAGAAGCCCTGTGTTTCTAAGCACTGTGCAGTTGAGGCAACACGCACTGTTAGATTCGCACTACATCTCTACATGCAATTTGACTCCCAATACGACAGAACATGGGGGTACAGAAGGACTAAAGCCATCAGAGCCAAATCTCATATAGTTGTTCGCAGAAAGTACTGCTCAGCAAATTTCTTTGCTTAGCAAACAAATAGGTTGGGAACCAGTGGCAACAATTTATACTTTGTGGATTTTGGGCTGGTAACCTGTGAACTTACTCACTTAGCAATATTTTGCTCTGCTTAGCAAGTTTTGGTGCTTACAGGCTTTATGAAATTGACCTTTATTAAATTGGCCTCCAAGGAGGAAAATATACATGAATAAGGTCGATTGTGAAACAATGGATTAGTAAGATAGAAACCAACAAGTACCTAGCCTGTAATGAATTTGACCTCTGTTGTAGTAAGCTATGGCAAAGGTGTCGTCCACATCAATGGCAGCCGTATAGTCCTCAACAGCCTCATCAAAGTCCACACGAAGGTATTTGATCTGGCCACGGTTATTGTATGCTTGCGCCAGCAGTTTCCTGATACCAATAAGAATTAATATTGCATTAAAAATCCTGAAGGAATACACTTTTGTACAAAGGCCTAATGATTGAAGGAGACTGCACTGGATAGATGATATTATTATTATTTTTTTTATTTATGTATATTTTTTTTTAGGGGGGGTGGTTCTCATTTCAAGCATCTAGTTTTCAAAAAGCACATATAGAATTACTGATATGGGTTTTTGATGTATTTTATATTGTGATTAAACTTCTTTTAAAGGGATACTGAAGTGTGGACATGCAAATTTATTTTGTTTACAGCAAAGTGCCATAAGCCTAACCCTAACTTGTAAAGCTCACAATTGCAAGTGCAAACAAAAAGGAGTACACTATACAGTGCCCCAGTTACTGGGTCTGCTGCTATAACCATAACCCTTGCTCTATTTTTAATCTATTAATTATGCCAAGTTACAATCCACATTAATAAGGCCTACACATGTACCAGCAACACTAACACTGTCATTAAAAAACAAACTTGATCAGTTAAAGGTACACGTTGCCTTGAATCGGTCGAGTTGGTCTATACAAAGCGTTTATAATCGTTTGTTATAAAATGCTAATGGTTAGAAAGATGTTTTAAAAGTAGAATACAATGATCCACACAAATATGCCTCGAAATTGCGTGGTTTTCCTTGAACTTTGCGAACTAACACGGTCTGCCATTTTGTGGAGTCAAAAGTTTGACTCCATAAAATGGCGGACTGTGTTAGTTAACGATGTAAAAGGAAAACCACGCAATTTCGAGGCATATTTGTGTGGATCATTGTATTTCACTTTTAAAACATCTTTCTAACCATATGCATTTTATAACAAACAGATTACAAACGCTTTTTATAGACCAACTCGGCTGATTCAAAGGCAACGTGTACCTTTAAACCATGGGAACATTAATAAGGTTCCTCCATCAACTTAGTGCGAGCATGGAAAAAGAAACCTCCCTGGTTCGTGCATGGAGGACAGGATAAACTCTGCCGCCTATGCCATGGCAATGCTGTTACTATATAAACCATTGCCAGTCATTGGCATTGACTTGCATACTTGAGTACACTAGGCCTACTCACTCTCGGTAAGTTTTGTCACAGGAGGCACGGCTGTCACAAGTTACTTCCGCATTACATTGTTCAACGAAATCCGTGAACAATTTCTCTGCCACATTATACTGGCCCAACATGAACTGCTTTTGGGCCTCTTCAAATGTTACCTCCATTGCATATAACGTGTGGAAATGCCCAGGGCCTTCAGTACTTCAAACTCAACACAAGACAGTGACAATTTCAATCTGCAAAACACTGAAATTCCTACACAATAATGATAGTGTCGAATAGCGTGCCACTTGAGGGCGCTGCTCACCCACTTATTGCAGAGAACCAAGCGCAAGCGTGCGGGTGACACGATTTGTGTTGTTGACATTGTTTTAGTTCTTCAATTCAATGCCCTCAGCAGATGAAACCGCCGAAAAACAAAAGGAAAATCAATTCGCTAACTTTCATCTATTTAACTCGAGCAGCACAAGATTACGTTGCACCAACAAATCTCCATGTTTGAAACATTGACCAGTTTGGTGACAAACCAGTGTTGACTGAGCAAAGCGACCAGTAAGCGCTTGCAGGTAAGTGAGTCAACTCGTCCTTTTTTATTTTACTTTAAAAAATAGGCCTACATCATTTTAATTCAAATGTGTATCAATGACAATATTGTCATGTTTGTTTGTTCGACTACTAAATTTTTTGTATGCCAGAGACTGCTACAGTGCTAGAGACTGGAGTCAGAGAGTAGAGTGCTTGCTTATTATTGTCTATTGACAAAGATTTTAATGAGGTTCAAAAACAGGGCATCTGACTTTTTTTCTTTTTTTTTTTGCATCCTTTTTTAAAATTTATTATACCTGTTTTCTGTCGCGAAGTGTATTGTTAATTTTGAATTTCACCAGCTTTATTTTAGGGTAATGCTCATTAGATTGGCTAACAAAAAACACCAGTTATGTAGTTATAAACTTCGCCCTCAATTTAGTATTTTTCTTAGGTGAGCCATCATGATGGAGGATCAGCTTGAAGCTCGTCAAGCTACAATCGACAACTTGTCTGCATTTATTGAGACAAGCCAGAGCCAACTGGATTGCTTTCTTGGGAAGCTGAACTGGAACAGAGAAGAGCTACTTGTAAGTCATAAGTCCGAGCTTTGTTGACATGATGCCTCATCCGAATTATTCTTTTATTTAATGTACCTCTCCTGCTTTGTTGACATGATGCCTCGTCCACATTACTCTTATTTAATGTACCTCTCCTACTACCATGACTACAGTACTAGTCTGGCGAGGTGTGTCGTGGCCAAGTGGTCGATTGCACTGGACTCAAGCTCTGGTGTATCTGATCCGCAGAGTGTGGATTCGAGTCCCGGTCTTGAAACTTGTGTCATTATTATGCAAGACACTTAACCTGTACTGCTTCATCCTTTGGATGGGACTTTGGATGCCAGACTTAGCCCTTGTTATGACCAAACCTTAACACTTGAAATAATAGATCCTGGAAAGTGGAAAACTAACACGTAACAATCTGTAGATTTCAGTGGATTTTATCTGATTTTGTTTTCTGACTTAGAATGAAAAGCGAATGAAGGTTTGTCCAGTAAATTCACATCACCTCATCCCTGAGTCTTCGCTGCAGAAACACACCGAGGAGTGTCAGCTTGTGGCTGAAGGCTACACCAGACAGGAGCAGGTAAATTCCAGTGGAAACTGCCAGGTGCAGGCACAAAGACTGTTTGTTATACCTCGGCAATAATTTGTGAATGATTATTGGCTGAGAACCAATCACGTGATGTTATATAGAGATGCATACTGAGGTGAACATGAGTGATGTACCCCAGGGGATACATTACCTTGATCATGCCCATCTTTGGTCCTTTCCAGCATCTTGTACAATGTACAACTATTAGAAATAGCCTCAGGTTCGAGGTTGTACTTACGATGGTACTAGGTATATTGGTGTATGTTCCTTGTGCGATGTGCCCTAGGGAACAGTAAAGCAATCTTTTTGTCAACGACCTGTTTGTCTGCTTTTTTAACTGCCAATTTTATCGTCAGTGACTCTTAGCAACATTTTCCAGTGAGTTGACCAACCATTTGAAACCATTCGACTGCCAAGGTTGTGTACGGTGGCACAACTGTGCACAGAACTAACTGTGTACTGTGTACGTGCATTCCCTCATGGTAGCATATTTCAGGCTGCCATAGTTTATCTATCATTCAAAACCACTTGAATGGTATTGAATGGTCAGACAGCAAGGGGTTAATGTTGGAGAAATAACAGCAGGGCCCATTTTCATAGAGCTGCTTAGCACACAAATTTGCTTAGCATGAAATTTCTTCATTGATAAAAACAGGATTACCAACCAAATTTCCACGTGATTTTCAGGATAAGCAAACAACAGCTGAATACCAGTAACAAGCACTATTCAACACATGGAAATTTGGTTGGTAACCCTGTTTTTATCAAGGAAGAAATTTCATGCTAAGCAAATTTTTGTGCTTAGCAGCTCTATGAAATTGGGCCCTGATCCCCTCCAAAGAAAAGGAATCTATTACCATGGTTTAACAAAACAACTGTTGCACACTATGATGGGTTCTATGGCTTTTCACCTCGTGTGCCATTTCCGTTAAATTTGCCCCCTCGAGTGGACCCTTTCACAGCATACAACAATTGTATGCTGGACCCATCCAGTACTATCCTTGTACAACATCTACAAGGCTCTTTACAAGAACATGCTGGGTTTCGTTCTGTCTCGTTAGTGCAAAAAGTTTGTATAATCTGTTTTTTGTGATGACGTGGTATCTTGACAGGAGAGGCGCCATGTTTTGCCGCCTAAGTCAAAAGCCATCCACCAGTATGGCTAACCCCGAACAAAGATATTGACACAATAGGGAGATCGCCAACAAAGGGCTAGATAGCTCAGCTGGTAGAGTGCCAGCACATTAATCCGGGTGGATTCTAAATTTTGTTCTGACAGTTTGAAACAAGGATGTTGGGGCAACCACAAGCCAGGGAGACAGGATGTCTTTGTGTCAGCATTGATAGAGAGGTTTCGCAAGCATACGGATACGGATACAGATACAGATACGATAACCGTATCCGTTCACGTTAGATGCACCTCAGATTTTGTTTCGCAATCATAGAGTTATGTGTCAGGCCTAGGCCAAACTATAGACATACGTTGGCATGGGTTTTGCGAGCAAAATGCATCCAAAAACATTGTGTGTGTGTTCTTGTTACATTGGAGAATTTGATTGAGTAGTATTTTTATTTAAATTATCGTTTTCGGACCCCCACGTTAAACGCGTGTAAAGAAAGTTTCCGGTAAGCACGGCAAAATAGAGACTCCTGTTTATACTGTATTTTCCCCATATTTTGCTTACAAATGATGAAAACATTTCCATCTATGTCATAAATGACACCTTTAAAAGCAATACCAGGGGAAAAGTTTTTAATCTAGGGCAAAAATACAACTAAAATCAGCAAAACGGTATCCGTTTTTAACGTACATGAATGAGCTCCCATATCTGTTGTCAACGCACATGCAAAACACGGAAGACACGGTTACGCGTCACGTGAACACACAAAGTGTTGACGTATCCGTATCCGTATCTGTATCCGTAGCCGTAGCCTTGCGAAACCTCTCTAAAATGTTATAGTGCACACTGGGTTTGGCAGGGAAGTGGTGCAGCCATAGAACTGTGGCTGAGCCAGGCTCAACGAGGGTGCTGCACTGTGCCTTTGGGAAGTGCGAACAATTTTCGTGGAGTTTGTGTATGTCTTGCACAAGGCTGTATCTGTGTTGCCAAACCCACATAATTATAGCATCAGATCACAAAGACAGGCTTGGGACCTATTTCACAAAGAAGCGCTAAATTGATCTTCAGTGCAAATAAACCTAAACTGCTATGCAAAGTGTGATGTCACGATACAAATAACTAATCTTTTGAGATGAATCTTAGCGTTTTGTGAAATCGAGCCCTGGCATATTATTAATCTTATATTATTTCAATTATTTTGTTGTTCAGCGTGATGTTGCATCTAAGGGAAGTCTTGTGAATGCCCTACTTTAAATTAACCCCAAACCGAATTCCTTAAAGGAACATTACAGAATTGGTAAGGAAAAAACATGTAAAATATACTTTTTGATCACAGATTTACATAAAACTTACACGGTCTAATGATGATGATAGTAGAAAACATCCCTTGAAATATTTCTGTCTGAAATGCCATATTTGATGAGAAATTAATAAACTAATTTTCCGATTTGAGTTTATCGCTCAGTGAGCGTTTTATTCATTTGTTGAATCTATATGATTTCATGCAAATGTGTAATCTGTTTTTCACTATTTTCTCGTGACCCAGATGGCCAATTGATCTCAAACTTCTACAGGTTTGTCAGCTTATGTATATGGTGGATTACATAAAATGCTTACACTGCCAGCAACTGTTTTGTTAGCAAAAACCAATTCTGTAATGTTCCTTTAAGTTTACTGACTCCATAAAGATGTGAAGCAAGCTACTTAAAATTTGCAATGAGAAGTTTACCATCAAATTGGCAAAAGTCAGGCAGGGCATTTGGGGGGGAAATTAGGTTAAATGAACCAGACTGGTTCGATCAACATAAAAGCTGATTTTTGAAAAAAAAGTTTTATTGTGATTTTTTTTTCCAGAAAGATATTCAAAGCACACACTTTTTCTACTCCAAATCAACATCTGTGGTACCTGTGCTGATAGGTAAGCATTACATGACAATCTTAGTTTATTCTTCACACAGAAAGCAGGCCTGATCGTTTGCTGTTCAGCTGCAGAGTCATTTTTCCCTCACTTTTTTTTTTTGATGAGGGACTGAAACTTAAACCGAGGACACCAGGGGCAAAGAGGCTCTGGCCTCTGCTGCTTCAGTCAAAGTTAAAGGAACATTACAGAATTAGTTTTGCTAACAAAACAGTTGCTGGCAGTGTAAGCACTTTATGTAATCCACCATATACATAAACTGACAAACCTGTAGAAGTTTGAGATCGATCGGCCATCTGGGTCACGAGAAAATAGTGAAAAACCGATTACACATTTGCATGAAATCATATAGATTCAACAAATGAATAAAACGCTCACTGAGCAATAAACTCCAATCGGAAAATTAGTTTATTCATTTCTCATCAAATATGGCATTATTTACAGAAATATCTCAAGGGATGTTTTCTACTATCATCATTAGACCGTGTAAGTTTTATGTAAATCTGTGATCAAAAGTATATTTTACAAGTTTTTTTCTTACCAATTCTGTAATGTTCCTTTAAGTGTCGACAAGAGACGTAGATCACAAATACAGGTGCATTGTATCTGTCGCCAAAATTCAAGATTTTTCTGTTCAAGAAAACTTGTTCTGCAATAGACCCTTCCTATGAAATATGTAAATTGAACATCGCGCGTGCGCACACTCCCTACTGGTTGGCAAAACGAGTGAACATCGCGCCTTTATGTATGGGACTGATGGTGGCGTGACGCACACGCGTTTGTGCATCTGCCTAGTGCACAACTCTATGGCGTTTGCCAACCAATAGTGTCTGTACGCATGCGTGAATGTAATTTACATATTTCATGGGAAGGGTCTATTAGAGCATCAGCTTGCATCTTGGTGAAGAAAATGCGTGTTCAACGTTTTCATTTGAATAGTAGTGTGGGTTGATTGCCCCTTCACAACCTAGCATGCCTAGTGCATGTACAGTACACTGAGATAGGCAAACAATAGTGTGAGGTAGTAGGCTCTACATTGGAAGTGCTCTGCACTTCAGTTGAGATTGACATTGCAGATCAAAGTACCCATTCCTTCCATTTATTATGCCTGGGTTATCAAGTTCACAGACTGATATGAGTAAATATACTATTTTTGTTGTAGGATTTCATACAGCAATACAAGTTTTTGTTCAGGAAGTATTAATTTACCACCTTGAACAATGCTTCATTTCAAGGGGTCGCGAGGCAAAGACCAGAGGCATGATGTCATTCACCTCTGCTATTTCTGTCAAGTATAGAAGTTGACCTTCTTTCACCTTTTTGTTGACAGATAATGAAACACAGAAAGAGATTCTATCCCAAGTTCCAGGTAAGAACAGTTTGCTCACTGATCTTCTACATGTTTCTTTTGAGTTCTTTTTATCGTTTGAATTCAGTCGGTAATTAGAATTCTGAATTCAAATTTTAAGTAGAATTATTATTTATTCATATATTCATATTCATTTGTTAATATTTAGGTACAACACTGGGTTTGAGAAGGATGCCCATTCCACAACCGCATTGATAGAAATAGCCGTGCTAGTCTAAAAGATAAAGCGGAAAATGGGTGTGGTAGCACTTGAAGACTCGGGTCGAGTACTCGTGTCTAAATCAAGTGACTTTGGCTATAGACGGGACACATCAAGTGATGATACTGGTCCTTGACAATTAGCAAAAGTATACACTGCCTCTAGATCAACATCCATAGTTTTAATTTTCTGCAATGTTGTTTTGTTTTGGTTTTTTTTTTGGGGGGGAAGAAGGGTATGGAAGGGGCAGACAAGGGTACTGAAAATGAGGGGCTGACGCCCCTCACTTAACCCTACTTCCTCTGCCAACTCTGGTTATGCCACTGGATGTGGCACAATTTGCAGCCAACCATGCCCTAAACATGAATTGCCTGAAATCGTGGAGAAACAAATTTCTTACACCTTTGGTCAAGTACTCGGAGTAACAATGGAATCGCCCATGATTTTTTGCATGTGAACAGGGTGAAGTCTTTATAACAAACAGTCCCCGTTAAAACAAGATCTAAAAACTGAACCTGTGAACTGACTTTGTTTTCTCTTTCAACAGTGATGAGCCAGATCATTTTACTTGAGGCAGGTGGTTTCACTCATATCACTCTGTGTCGTCTTCTACATCATATCCTTAAATTGTATCCTCTTTGAAAATATAACCTTATTGAGGGCATTTACTGATTGTGACTCATGGGGCAAGTTTTGGCACCCACTTTGTTTGTGCGGTGCGTTCAGTAATTGATCGAACCCAAACTGTTACCAACGTACGGAATTTGAAAATAGAAAATAGATTTCTATTGCATCTATAAAAGCCTCAGGCGATTCTCAATTATGGTACACATACTTTAAAACAACAAGTGAAAAAGATAAAATTAAATGGATTTAAAAAAAAAAAAAAAAAAGGAGAGAGGATAGGTACTGAACATGGCACCCTCAGCGTCTTGATTTTTAGTTACAAAAAAAAGTGTATTTAGTTTTGTCAACGAAGCAAAACAATCCATAATTTATGTTGGTAAATTTATAAACAGCAACTTCTCTTTCTTGACAAGGAAGTTAGTGCCATGGACATATTTTTTGAGAATATGTACCTTGTCAATAGTGCAAAAGCATACCATTGGCTTACACTTAAATAAATTGACCTCGTGTACATGAAGAGTGACCTCATTTAGGATTCCATGTGCCTTAAACATGATCCAAGGGGAGGGAGGGGTGGGGGGCTGGGGGCAGATAGGGGAGTTTGTGATGGTAAGAACATGGCTCTGGATTCTTCAGGCCTGAAATTTCATCTTGGAGGGGGCAAGGCCATTTTCATTTTGTAAAGGGCACTTCCATTGGAAAATCTTACAGTCTATGGGAAAGTTTTGAAGGGGCACCAAGGCCAAGACCAGGGCAATGGAGGCTGTGGCCTCCATGTAATTCCAGGCCTGATTCTTGTCATCGGTGTGCATGTTATTGGTATAATATTATAAGTGCGTGTTCCCTAGGGGAACAGGCTATACTGTTTTTGTTTACCCCCCAACAAAATTGATGTGTGGTAAGCACTGTATATACAGTGCTTTCTGGGTCCTGCAAAAATAGCCGCAAACTACTGTACTCTGTAGGATTCAAACCCAAGATCCTGCAATTTTAAAGGAACATTACAGAATTGGTAAGAAAAAAACTTGTAAAAAATACTTTTGATCACAGATTTACATAAAACTTACATGGTCTAATGATGATGATAGTAGAAAACATCCCCTGAAATATTTTTGTCTGAAATGCCATATTTGATGAGAAATGAATAAACTAATTTTCCGATTTGAGTTTATCGCTCAGTGAGCGTTTTATTCATTTATTGAACCTATATGATTTCATGCAAATGTGTAATCGGGTTTTCACTATTTTCTCGTGACCCAGATGGCCGATCGATCTCAAACTTCTACAGGTTTGTCAGTTTTTGTATATGGTGGATTACATAAAGTGCTTACACTGCCAGCAACTGTTTTGTTAGCAAAAACCAATTCTGTAATGTTCCTTTAAGGCAGATTTTTTCACCATTACACCACCAGGCATGCCCAGTGGTTAAAGGCTAGTTCAAATCCTGTAATTAGCAGGCGGTACCAAGAAGATTTTCCTGACAAAGGTGACATTCATCCACATAAACCTTTGGCAAAAAGACTTTCCAAACAAGCTTACAATGGCCTTCTCAATCTCAAAAAGTGCAACAGAATAATGTATCTGAACCTATCCCGACGTAAAGTCTTCTTTACTAGTGATATGTTGAGGAGGAAACACAATTGTACTTAGGTCTTATAGCTCACACCCGAGTAGCTACACCAAGGCACTTTAAGGCATTAGTATCCCTTATCATCGGGCATAATTAGACCATTCCGCAAACTTTCTCAACTCCCTAGGGAGCATACAATCCCGAGCTGCTCAAAATAACACTGAGGGGTTATTCGAAACACAAAACTGTCTCGTTCCACTCAGGTTCCTATTTATATACCTGAGTTAAAGGCCCTGTACACTATTGGTAAGATCGAAAAACACAATGTTCACTGATTCACACATAACTTACATGATTTAAAGTAAGTAATGGTAGAAAGGGTTCCTTAAAATATTTCTGCCTAAAATGCTATCGTTTCTGAGAAACGAGTAAAACAATAGTAATTATCGTGTGGGATAATTTGAAAAAACAGAAAACACATAAGATCTCTTTTCACTATTTTCTCGTGACCTCGATGACCAATTGAGCTCAAACTTTCACAGGTTTGTTTGTTCATGCATATGTTTAATCACACAAAATGTGGACACTGATTTTGAGCTGTTACCAAAAGTGTACAATACCTTTAAGAGAAGCAATTATGGTCAATTTGCCTTGCTCAAGGACACGAGCGTCGCGAAGGGGACTCGAACCCACACTCGGATGATTCAGCCATCAGAGCTTGAGTCAGATGTGCTCGACTGCTCAAGGCACAAATGTGTATCCTGTTCAAGTTGAATCAATCAAAATCTGTAACTGGCATCTGATTGGAGTGGGCATAGTTGAGCTTTGTTTTTTCGTTACTGTGTGATATTTTACAGAGTAGTAATTGGAGTAACTTCCTGTGCCTTAAAAGGAAATAATGTTTGTTTTTGTGTTTTTGTATTTCTTGTAGGAAGCTTGGCAGACAAGAAGGTTCCTCGTACCGTGGAGCGTATGGATAAGACATTGACTTCAGCGGAGAAGCTTGCGATTTATGAGGCGATCATAGAGAAGTCCAAAGCTACAAATAGACAGAGCGCTATCTCCCTCCGGGAACTGGAACTGGATCCTGATGCTCAGCTGAAGAGAGGTGAGCAGCTTTCTGGTTTTTAGAAACCTGGGTATCAATTTCATAGGATTAAAAAGCAAGGTTTATGTACAAGATCATTAACCCTCCTACTGTCAGTGACTCTTGGCAATATTTTCCAGAGAGTTGACCAACCATTTGAAACCATTCGACTGCCAAGGTTGTGTACGGTGGCACAACTATGCACAGAACTAACTGTGTACTGTGTACATGCATTCCCTTATGGTATCATATTGCAGGCTGGCATAGTTTATCTATCATTCAAAACCACTTGAATGGTATTGAATGGTCAGACAGCAAGAGGGTTAAGCAGTAAATGGTGTCTTGCTTAAGGACACAAATGTCAAGGCTGGGACTCGAACCCACACTCTGCTGGCCAGAAACACCAAAGTCGAGTGCGCTTAAAAGTGGTATATCTCCCTGGGCATGCTGGGTCACTGTAAAAACTTCAGCCGCTCTTCACAAAACATGGCTGTTGCATCCAGTTCACTGATGCAACACTCTAGCCATAACTACCTGCCCCCAAACAGGTGCATCTATGGTTGACCTACCAATTGCCAACAGCCCTTGGCATAACGTCAATCAACTGCAGTCCAACATGCTTGGTAACATGAGTTTCTCATGCAACACCAGTACCCTGCTGTTAATAATAAGATGCAGTTCTTCCATAGTGCTTTATTATCTCAAACCTCTCATCATATTTGAATCACTTGTATTAGATCCCATTTTGTAGTGAGCAGCACAATCTGCAACCAACATTTCCCCAAATGCCTGAGTAAACCCCTTTTCTAATAATAATAATAGTGGCTTCTTATAAGTTATATAGCACTCATATCCGCCACTCAGTGACGCTCAAGGCGCTTCAACATTTATCATTTTTCCTGCAAGGTATTGTGGAGCTATGTTTTGAAGTATTAAACCTATTCCTTTACATAGCACCATGTAATGGTTTACAAGGTGCTGTGGCGCAATATGCTGCCAATCAAACCAGGAACACCGAGGCGAACCCCTTCTCTTTTCGATAAGTGTACTGTGTTCTTTTACACAACACACGGGACCAACGGCTTTGCGTCCCATCAGAAGGACGCAGCAATAATGGTTAAGTGTCTTGCTTGCGATAAGTCTACTGGGTTCTTTTACATGCATTACGCAACACATGGGAGCTACTATGAAGCAGTATTTTAACCCTCCTACTGTCAGTGACTCTTGGCAACATTTTCCAGTGAGTTGACCAACCATTTGAAACCATTCGACTGCCAAGGTTGTGTACGGTGGCACAACTGTGCACAAAACTAACTGTGTACTGTGTACGTGCATTCCCTCATGGTATCATATTTCAGGCTGGCATAGTTGATCTATCATTCAATACTACTTGAATGGTATTGAATGGTCAGACAGCAAGAGGGTTAAAAGGACAAAAGTGCCATGACCGGGACCTGAACCCACACTGTGACAATAACACCAGAACTTGGGCCCATTGCATTTGTAGAGTGCTCGGCCTCAACACTCCTAAGCTAAGCCATTAGTAATGTTTTACAGCCCATTAAGCTTCTATTACAGACAAAATTGTACCACTTGATGGTTATCAGGAGAGCCAGATGGATTAAATGAAGCAATCCACAAACTGATTTCAAACTCCTTTTGTTAAATTGGCAATGTATGTTTTGGGGAAGTACAAAACACTAAAGTTTCATTTGAATCGATCAAAAAGCATCATACAAGGCCATGAACATTTTAACATTGACAAGAAAAAAATGTCTACCATGTTTTTACAATATTTGTACATTATTATTAATTTCTGATAATGACGTGAATCAAACCAAAGATGCTTCAAAAGCTATTATAATCTCTGTGAATTGGAAGACTGAGGAAACCTGAAGACAATGGTGCTTGAAATGAACCAGAAACACTGAAGTAAACCTCTCCTCTATCATGATAAGTATCATGTTTTTTTTTATATGCACTACTTATCCTAGTACATTGGACCTTTGATCTGAAGGACAAAGCAACGATGGTGAAAAATCTTGCTCAAGGACACAAGCATCGTGACCAGCTAGGCCAGGATTCGGACCAACACTCTGTGATTGAGAGAACTTGAAAACGGTGCACTGAACGGATTGGCTACGAATAAATAATAATTATAGTATCTCTGTCTGTTTCATTTTATAGATGAAGGACAAACAAAGAAGAGTAGACTGGAGGTGTTGGCCGAGTTGAGGGACTACAAACGACGTCGTCAGAGTTATCGTGCTAAGAATGTTCACATCACTAGAAGATCTCAAACAGAGGTATGAGGATTTGTGACGATTATTTTCATCTTGACAAACTTTTTTCTATTCGACAAACTTCAAAGGGAAACCAGATTATTTCACAATAAAAAGGACTACATACTTAAATCATTTCTAATGTAAGTACTTTTTAAACACCAAGTGATATACACCACAAGGGAAACTGACTAGTAAATTCTTAAATAAATTCGGTTGAACAAAGAAAATATAGCGGGACGTGAACATGTCACTTCCGTTTTAATTTTGCTCGAGCTCCACCAACTGAGCTATCTAGCCCTATGTTGGTGGTCTCCCTACTTTGTCAATATCTTTGTCCGAGGTGCCAATCATAATGTTATTGACAAAAAAGGGAGACTGCCAACATTTTTTCACAGGACTCGGGAAAGTATTGAACATACAGTGCTTAATACACATTGAAAAATGTGTAAAAAAAAAAAGGAATCAAAATATCTTCAAGCAAAATCTATTGCACCAGCTTTGTGATTTGAAATCCCAAATTTATTTCTCTATGGTAACCCAAACTTTGTTTTTAAAGGAACGTTACAGATTTGATTTTTGCTTACAAAACAGTTGCTGGTAGTGTAAGCACTTTATGTAATCCACCATATACATAAACTGACAAACCTGTAGAAGTTTGAGATCGATCGGCCATCTGGGTCACAAGAAAATAGTGAAAAACCGATTACACATTTGCATGAAATCATATAGATGCAACAAATGAATAAAATGCTCACTGAGCGATAAACTCCAATTGAAAAATTAGTTTATTAATTTCTCATCAAATATGGCATTTCTGACAGAAATATTTCTAAGGATGTTTTCTACTATCATCATCATTAGACCGTGTAAGTTTTATGTAAATCTCTGATCAAAAAGTATATTTTACAAGTTTTTTTTTACCAATTCTGTAATGTTCCTTTAACTAATTCCACAGATCATGAGGGACGTGATTGAGAATCAAATGACTGAGATACGACAGGCGTTACAAGGGGACGAAAGCTCAGTCCAATCCTCTGAGAGAGCTGATCGCTCACCGGATCAAACACAGTCCAGATCCCGCGACGTTAGCCGTAGTCCTGATCACGCCAGATCGAGAGAAGGCAGCAGACAACGGGAAAACGCTAGAGACTCTTTCGGACATAGAAATCTGAAACGAGGAAGCTATGAGGAGGATTCATACAACCGGAGGTCAAGAAGGAGGAGTCCAGGACGTTCCCACTCGGGAAGAAAGGACAGTCGGAAAAATCGTCAGAGAGATTCACCCCAAGGTGAAGTCCCAGAGAATCCACACATCAAAGTGGAGAAGGACCTGTCGATGGCTCAGGAATCCGGCGATAGTCCTGAGCATTCTCAGTCAAAACGAGTGAAGGAGAGGGACACAGAGGATGCCTCCTCCCCTGTCCCAGAGATCCACATCAAAGTGGAGAAAGATGAAGAGCCTCGATCCGGGAACTCCAGTCGAAGTTCCTCCTTGTCAAGGAAAGAGGACACGAAGCACAAACACAAACATTCAAAGCATAAGCATCACCATAAACACAAGCATCATAGATAGATAGATAGATAGATGTAGACAAGTGTGCCATCACATCTAGATTTTTTTGGGGGGGAGGGGATGGGCACGACGGGAGACTCCTAACAATATTAGGAAAATATCATAATTATGGTGTCCCCCAAAATGGCTCAACTGGTATTAGGTGTCCACCTTGCAAAAATAGTAAAAAAATCAATAAAAGAAACTCAGACAGCTTTCTGGCTATAACCGTGCTTAAAAACCCATGTTTTGGTGCTTGGGTCTAAAATAAACAAACTGCATGTTTCGCGATGCCTGACGAATCCTTAAAAAGTTGGGGGCACTAATTGATGAAGGAATTGCAGAGGAAAGGGAAAAGTACACTTTTCAAATATCATAAATGTGCGTTTATAAAGCCAAAACTGTTGCATTTATATATAGTTATATTTCATTGCAGTGCAGATGTCTGAGTGATAGTAAAGTATAATTGTTTGTTTTTTTATTTTTTTAAAGAAGGTAATGATCTTACTAAACCTTCCCCCACCTTTTATTTGCCAGTTGCACAAACTGGGCATTACAAATTAAAGGGAAAACGGATATTACCAGCCAATAATAATGTTCAAATTGCGTTAGTGTTTATTGACAAGAAAACGATGTCACGGTGTCTTAAAATAGAACAGTGCCCTCTCTCGGTAGTAATCAATAAGTGAAATGGTGAAACAAATTACATTGACATTCATCACAAATTTCATTGCAATTTCGTGGACACTTTCACCGATTAAATTTGAGTTCTCAAACATTTCTGTTGGGTTCTGCAACAAACTCCTCATGGGATAAATTAGTTTCAGGTGTTTTGTGGACAGTAGACAAAGAGTGGTTAGTACCCTCCCCCCCCCCACCTCCAGTCTGAGAATATTACTGCTCAAGTTTGGTGGTTCCTTTCTCCCCAAGGATATCTATAGGCGATGTGACCTGTGACATCACATGTTTACAAAAGAGCCACAGAGCCTGGACTTCCGGCGGGCACATTTGTACACAGCTCAATGGAAGAATACAACAAATCTTATGTTTTATGGAGATCGCACTGTCTGATTTTCCTCAACTTTTGATATGAAGAAAGGGGGGACATCTCAAAAGCTGTACAGCTGTTGCTTTTGTAAATTTTGAATTTATGTGAAAATTATGACACAAAGTATAAATTTTCCCATTGAGCCTGTGTAGCATCTTGACCGTCAGGAAATGCATTATAATGTACGAGGTCACCACCCTGTAAACAAATGTAACATGGTCTATACATCATTGTACATGGTTGTGCCCGCAAGTTTACTAGTAATAGTATCTGAGAAATACAATGAAAAGGACCAAACGGGCTCTCGTCTTTGCATGTTTCTCGTTCAGATTCTCAACAGCAACTTGAGCAAACTGTTTTGAGGAAATAGTGTTCGTCGTTTAGACGAATGGTGCCCTCTACTGTCTCATGGTTTTAGCTGATACTATTATCAGAAGACAGCAGAGTATCTGTCGAAACGTCGAGACCACAACGCGACTCTTGTCAGGCTACCTTCTCAGAGCCACCCTCTTCTCAGAGCCTACCCTCTTCTCAGAGCTACCCTCTCTCAGAGACCCCAGCCAACCCTCTTCTCAGAGCCACCTCTTCTCAACTACCCTCTTCTCAGAGCCTACCCTCTTCTCAGAGCCTACCCTCTTCTCAGAGCCTACCTCTCTTCCTCAGAGCCTACCTCTTCTCAGAGCCTACCCTCTTCTCAGAGCCTACCTCTTCTCAGAGCCTACCCTCTTCTCAGAGCCTACCCTCTTCTCAGAGCCTACCTCCTAACTTCTCAGAGCCTACCCTCTTCTCAAGAGATGTACACATGGTAGTACCCACAAGGTATTACATTTTCACTCGAAAAGAACATGTTGATTGTTGCGATGAACACAAAATAAACAAATAAAACAAACAAAACAACTATAACAAACAGTTATGTTTCTCCTGAAGACGAGCAGAGTATACTGTTCGAAACGTCGAGACCAAACCGTCTCTTCTCAGAGCCAACACTCACACAAAAGAGATTTACTCGTGGTTGTACCCGCAAGTTTACTATTTATTTAAAGTTTCTCCCTATTACTTTTTTTTCCGAATTATTTTTTCAAATCTTCAGATAATTAGTTTGTGACATGTTAATTAGATAAACAACAATGTCTCATCGAAAAGAAAAAGATTGTTTAGTCTATAAAACAAAACAAAAGCAACATTGCATTAGTAATAGTTACTCTTCATAATCCATACCATGTTAAAGCTTCAAACACACTTATTTCAATCGAAAATGAAAATGATGAATACAAGTTCGAGTTTTGAGTTTAAAGATTCGAGTAAAACACGGTCGAATCCGGATATTTTTTTTTACAATGAATTGAGCTTTTTTTTCTTTATTTTTAACATTATAGGTATGTCAGATAGACTGAATTTGGTTTTTATATCATTGCCTTCTGTTGTTTTATAATAAACTTTGCTAGACAAAATATCATCCACACTGCCGTTGATATTTGTTTTGATTCATTGTACATCAGATACTCGACCCCACCCCAGGAAAAGAGGTCAGTTTCTGTGCCCCTCTGTTGCTATTTAACGTTTGGGGGTCTGGCAAGTCCTCTGTATTTTTTTTTTTTTTTTTTTTCCATGCAGATAAGACTTTAAATAAACAGCACATCAAGAACTCGCAATGTATACCTTTTTTTATTCAATCAAATTGCACACTTTATTTGTAAATTATCAAAGTTTGAAAAAGCTACGTTTATCAGAGTTGGTACATACCTGTGAAATTGTGACAGAAAATGTATACATGTATGAATTATGACAGAACAGAGAGGCCTTGGACAAGTTTATGTATGTCGCCACATTGTAATAATTGACCTACATACAGGCTGCATGATACAAATTCCATGTGTTTCTCACATTGTTGAGCTTGCTTATTAAAGATAGTTTGATGCAGGAGAATATGCAATACTAAGATTTTAAAATCGGAATTACTAATATGTTTTTTGTTTTGATGTTATTAAAGGTAACAAGATGAGAAAAGGGTGTTTTCCTCCTAGACTTTTAGGTTTTTTTTGAAAAAGGGAATGACCACATTGTAAATTGCAAATTTAAATTCAACATAATTTTTTCCAAGATTTAAAGATGGAAACCAATCTTTGCACAGATTAAAGCTCATTTTTCCCGTTATTGGTTTCTTATGTGTCGTCATGATTAAAGCAGGGCTATTTATTGTTGTACATGGAACAGTTACTGAACTCTCACGCAGGCGTGTGGTTCGACTGTCTTCTGATTTCAGTTGGGTTTTTTTCACATAATTTGCTTAGGCCCTATTAGCTTACAGTAGGTTTAAGTATGGATGTGCCAACTGCCATTATTTTTGAAATACTTATAGGCTAACGCTTTTGTTTTCAAAATGCTATATTTATTTTTGATGGAGTTCAGATAGTGTGTCCTCCTTAACACATTGAAAGTTCGAGGGGGAAGGGGGGATCAATCTTCATAACAAGTTCGAACTGCTTGTCATGTCTTTGCATTCATCTGCCTTTCCCTGCCGTGAACCCTGGGCGTGTTTTGGCGACTCGACCAGAAACAAAATCTAGGACGTAAACTTTAGAACTACAAACAATTCGTGATGTAGCAAACCTCTTGAAAATTTATATCCACAAAAACATACGGCCTTTAGTTTACTTTCATAGATTGGAAATCAGGCTGTATGAATTTATTAACATTATTAATATGGTATGCGTTCAAACATAATTTTTGATACTTTTTTCGTTAGTTTGTAAAAACTGCCATCTTCTGAAACCAAGCCTAACCGATCCAAGAACTCGGTCGGAAAAGCTATGCGTCACTGCACTGCGGCTGAACACAACTCGGGAAAACGCTTGAAGAGGAAGGGAAATTTCCAATTCAATTTTTGGATGTACTCACTTTCCATAGACAGAGTCCTCATGTGAGTGTGGGGGGGGAATTACAAGTCTCTACCCTCACGTTAAAATGATGTATAGTGCCATTGTAATCGATACCCTTCCAGTGCAAAATTTGTCACCGTCCAAAACATCTGATGGCATTATTCTGAGAAAAGTGGGTCACTTCATTTTCGTACGGGGATGTACAACTGACTTTTCATAACTGACTTTTTCATAGCGAAATTTGAAACATGTCGTTATTTGATTTCCACAACTAATGAATATTTACATTCAGGGAGGAATTTTTCAAAAAGGTCAAATTCGAAGCCTTTTGACTGAATATTTTGTTCTACCTGTCCCATTCTTTTTACTTGTAGATTCGTATGCCAAGTCTAAAGAGGCATATTGTTGTATAAAAACATCATCATTAAAGAAAATGAGAAAATAGAAGCAGCTGTTGCAAACTGCTTACCAACCAAATAGTAGTATAAATGCAAAAAATAGTTAGTGGCCTGGGCCCAGTTTCATAGAGGTGCCTAAGCACATAAGATAGCTAAGTACAACCAAATTATGCTTACTAGACTAAGGTTACGAGCCAAAATACCATGCCACATGTACAATTTGTGACTGGCATCCTGCTCATTTTTGCTTAGCAGCAAATGGTTAAGCAATATTTTCTGCTTAAGCAGCTCTATGAAATTGGCCCCTGACGTTTCGACCCTAGCAGAGTCTTTCTCAAAGTATCTTCAAGAATGAACTTTTATTTTTTTGCCTGACGTTTCGACCTACTTCGAGAAAGACTCCGCGAGGGTCGAAACGTCAGGTTTCTAACTATTTGTTTGCATTCAAGAAAATGCAAGATGTCCATGTAGACGGCCTTGATCATTCCCGTGACGTTTGACACTCTACCCCCATATTGATAAAGCAAGTTGCCCTGATTTTAGCTTATTAGTAAACTTTATTTATGCAGTTTTGTACAAAGGCATTTTTTTTTTTTTTTTTTTTTAGGAAATACTCATTCTGACCGTCCCGTTCAAACCAAGAAGCGAAAAGGAAAATATTAAAAAGTTTACCCATCAGCACTATTTACAATCAAGGTCCTAAGTATAATTAAAATAATCTTTATACATGTTATTTGTTTATATAAAACACACAAAATTGGCCTTAAACAAGTCGCTCCTCAAACCAAATTCATGATGGTCAAGGGACTTGCAATGGGAAGTGGCCACATTAGACAGGTTGTCTCTGGACAAATGGCCTTAATATGGAGGTGACTAAAACGGCCAAGTGGGAAGTAGACATTCTAGACGATCTGAGTACTGAAAGTTCACACAGGCCAGAAAAACAATCTCTCGAATTTCCCCACCGGGGACAAACGATAACATGCTATTTAAATATTCATGAATCGTGCTTTAAGTGCCCTGGACGTAGTACACAATAGGGCTACACAATAAACATAGTTCATTTTTTGTTAAGCATTGTTATTATTATTTTCCCCCTTTTTTTAAAGCACCAATTAAGTTTATGATGAATTGTATTTATAGTATAATTATTCACAAAGGATCAGACAGAGCTCACAATGATCAAACTGGCGTGGAACTGTGTTCGGAGATGGAAACATTGCCCAAGAAAGTCACTTGCTTATAGATAGTTCCCAGTAGACGCCATCTTTACGGGCAAATTGCATTCTGGCTTGCAGGTGCGTCGAACGCTCAACTTATTAACGCAGCCGCGTTGTTCACTGACCAATCCTGCAATGAGTTTCGTGAAATGCGCGCGTGTTGCACGCCGTTCTCACACGAAACGCACGACTGTTTGTTCTAAACTGCCCGTAAAGATGGCCGATTTACGTCATACTGCAACCTATCTATAGCAGCATCAGCAGAAACAGTAACTGATCCGAACCTGGGGGGTCAGGTTGGCTCAGTTGTGTCTGTTCGTGCCTAATTTCTCACCTCTATGGACCCCCGGTTCGACTCCCGCCTCAGACGATGTGGATTGGGTTTCCAGTCCCTACCTGATTGCATGATGGGTGTTCTCCCATTAAAACCCTCGGAGAAGCGGGCCCTTTTGTCACCACTCGGTTTTGTAGGTCAATGACCCCCTCCTGCAAGCCCAAAGCAATTTTAATCCTCACAGGGCTTTTGTCTGGGCCAGCAGTGTGTGTTATTTACGACCTGTTTTAGCTCTGGGCGGCACAGGGTTGACACAAAGAGATAATGGCACAAGGAGTTGGCTCACTAAGATATCAGTTACAATTCCCAAAGACATTGCTGTCCCTTAGGACTGCTGTCATTCATTACTCCTTACTCGGCAGCGGTTATAGCCTGGCCAATGGGAGTCTACAGGCTCGTGGTGTATACAAGGGGTGAGGATTACAGAAAATCTTGGCTTTTTTGGCCCATTGAAAAACAATTATGACCATATTTGGAATATGTGGAGAATTTTTTCACCACGTTGCTTCCATGAGGGTTTTAATCAGGGGGTTTTCTCTCATCTAAAAATTAACATTTCTCGTTTCCTTCATCCCTTAACCCAACCATCATCATCTTGTCTGCGTAGCATCGTATCAAACACAACCCATATTCAAGTGTTCTAGGTGTTTAGCACACTTTCGCTAAGGCAGTGTTACAACAATGTTTTCAGCCAATCGTCGTGAGCATCTTTACCGAAGTTTGCTATAAGCAAGGTGTTTCATTAAGCAATACTTTCTGCTCAAGAGTTTTAAGAAAACACAGCAGGAATATTATCCTCATAAAAAAAAATCGCACAGTGTAGTCTAGAAAAAAGAAAAAGCAAGGAAAAAAGGACAAAACCCCCGAGTTTTCATAAAGAAATAACAAATAAACAACTAAAACAAACGATAAATAAATTGTCTCCGGAATTAACAAAATTTGTTTTTAGAAATAAATAACTTAAGGGGTCGCGGTCATCCAAACACTTGCAAAATAAGACTCATATTTCACCAACATAGCTGTACATTGTAATGTTCTGGATGAACTATACTGTATGACACTGTGTTTGCTTTGCCCCCCCCCCCTTTCTGAATACTGAAGGTGGTTCAGCTCTGGTGGGAGGTGAACCTATGAACTATTAAGTTCAGTGAGGACCACTTGACTACCAAACAAAAGTTCTAGGATAACTATACGAAAAGGGTCAACAAGTAAACAACGTTTAATTAATTACACAATAAAATAATAAATGAATAAAATAATCATGAATATAATATTATCTACAATTAAATATAACTTCTTCTTTATTCTTCTTCTTTTTTTAACGAACCTTTCCGTCTACAAAGGGTATCCGAAAGTAAATAAACGCAAGGCGCGGAGAAATGCTCAGTAACCTACAGTTTTATAACACTATAAACTTTATTCTCAACACTGGCAATAATTGGGTTGAAAAGGACCCATGGCGATGATTATATAAACTGACTTTTTCCATGCCCGACCACATGAGGGTTTTATTCTTTGGGATTCGCTTAGACTTATGGACAAGTCGTTAAATGTTTGTCGCGTTTCAAGCTCTTACGCGGTTATACTGCTCCAGAATGCTGCCCCATTTTAACGACTTGTACAACCTTAGACTTGTGGACAAGTCTCTAAATGTTTGTGGCGGTGCATGCTCTCACGCGATTATACTGGTCTCGCGAGGTTGCTGGCTCCTGACTCACTGCCCCATGGCCATAGCCGCGAGAGCAGTAGTCTCGCGTGAGTATAGTTGCGAGAGAGCCGCTACGCTATCACTGCGACCAAAATTGTACGACTTGTCCACAAGTGAAGACCTTTTCTTCAAGATTAGGCGTGATGTAGTGATAGGAACAAGACACGGCCGTAGTCGATCGGTCGTAACAAACGCAACAGTCGAGCCTGCTGTTGGTCCAACCGTTCCTGGTCATCGACTCCTCGATTCGGAGCTGCATAGCTCAAGATTCAGCCCGTGGAACGTTGTGATACGCGTGCTTGCTCTGCTCGATGGTCACTGCACCCTTTCAACTGTGTCTTGTTCCCCGAACAACCACTAAAATAATAACACTGCCTCTCGCAAAGGGGCCAGACTAGATTAACCTTGTACCCTCGATATGGTCATGTTGATTTGAAATGGAACAACCAACCAAATAAAAATGTTGATGTGCGGATCCTCGATAAAGATCTTAAAACGGTACCAGTCTCTTAAAATGCCAAACACTGGTGAACGTTTTTTCTTTCAACAACTGATTTTGTGACCCTATCTGCCGTTCAAGCTTCGGACATTATTAGCGATGATCGTTTCAGAAACCTTATTTCTGTCCCCTCCAAAAACCACGTTCACAGAAACAGTTGCCAAGCTTGTGCTTTCCATGGCACTTCCTGGCAGGCTAAATACCATAACTGTATATGGAAGTTCAATTTTGGTTTCAAAGAACTGTAGAAGTAAAAAGCTGAAAATTGTTGAGTTAGTGCCTTTTTTGCTTCATATAAAAGGTTGATAATAGTTGCACACTGGAATTCCTATGATTGGGTGTTTTCGGTAGACTGTTTACGTTAACCTTGAGCGAGAGCGTACGAGTAATCGCGAGAATCTTGACTTCCGGGCACCTCGAATAGCAGCTACGGCGTGCATGCTGTCTATTGCTTTAATACATTTGTACATTTGCTGTTCTAATAAAGTTCAACCATTGAATATTGTTTTAATAAAATAAAATAAAAACTTGATTTAAAAATTGGAATTGTAAACAATTTCACAAATCTTTGAAAAATATATTATATTTAAAAGCCGACTTTAATCTCCGCTTCACGTTTGACCATAAAGGCCATGCAATAAAAGGCGATCGTCGTGATCCTTGACTTACACGCACGCAAAAAGGGAGATGCCAATTTATTAGTAGTACGGTACCCAAACCGCGCGAAGTTAGGACGTCGTCAACCTCGTCCCCAGGGGTGATCGATCTCGCTGTGCCATTTTGTCCCGGCATGCCTTGCTCGCTCATAGTGACGAGGGTATCGATACGGCGCGCCGCCCATGGTAGCGAGGCTGGACGTCGTTGTCCCGGCGACTCATTACAACGTCACGCAAAATCCACGCGACACGCGCTAGTTAAGTAGCGAAGCACTTATCCCGATTTAAAATATTACCTAAATTCGGTTTGTTCATGCGCTGCTGCAGTCGACGCGGTTTGCACAACGCAGTCGGCATAAATTCGCAATCAGATACTTCGAGCCGGATATTGGCGGTCGAGCAACTCTTCATTTTCTCATACGTTTCCAGATTTTATGTTAAACTTGTTTACTACGTGAAATTTTGACTGTAATAATCCCATCAATATATTTTTGTTTTTGTGTGTGTACGTATGTGTGTGTTTTTATTTTATTTTTTTCATTTTACTTAATATCTTCTATAATTTTTTTTTTAAGGGGGGTGGGAAAAGGTGGTGTGATAAAAATAAAATTCACATAAAAAGAAATTGCACCCGGGTTAATCTCCCATTGGCTGATGGCTCAGAGGTGTCCAGAAGCTCAATTGCGACCTTTTCGTCGCCAGTTACACGGTCTAATGGGCTGACTCTGAACAAAAATGTATCCGAGGGAAGTGCAAGCTCTGTGGCTGTTTGGAGAAAGAAAAAAAAAAAACAACAACGTGATGTCACATATTTAATTGTCTATGAATTTACAGCCTTGTTTGTAAATCCAAGAGCGTTCTTCTTCATCATCTCTATCTTCACGTCAACGAATCACAGTGCTAGTCGCTTTTGAAGGTCGCTTGGTTCCATTACCATAAAGATACAAAACAACAATATAATACTCTTATTAATGTTGTACGATTTGGTAATATTCGGAAGGTCTTGTAATGGGACCCGGGGCCGCGATCCTGGACCGCGATCCTAGACGATCACAACAGCACAGTAAATGAATGGATCTCATCTGGAATTGCATTCACGTAACGAAGTTGCCATCCGTACACAGTTACTCTGAGAGGTCATGTCTCCTTGAGAATCTAATCCATGGTGAAGAAGTCAAATACCAAGACTCCTTTTTTATTTTTTTATTTTCTTCTTATTTTTTTATTTTTTTTTTTTTACAACTTCCTGCATAATCTCCGCATATTAAACGTCGTAGCATTCTCCATATCAGTATGAAATCCCAGAAGCTTTAGAAAGACCGATATATACACCTCGAGAGGAGAGGGGGGAAAGTTGGGGGTGGGTTGGAGAGTTCGGCCAAGGGGAGTACCGCTGATGAAACAATTCATCGCTACGACCCCTCGCTCTCGGAGTGTTCCGTCTTTGCCGACGACGACGTGCCGTCTGCCGAGGCTTGTCCCCCGTCGGGAGCCGTACCCCCGCTGGCTGTATCGCCTTTCTCATCTGCGGAAATTTGACAAGGAAGCAAAAACATAAAATGTCAAAACAGTGAGGGAGAGGGGGTCATGTAATTCACTTTAGTCCCCTAATGCGTGTATTGTTATTCTATTTTTCTCAGCCTGAATCGGGACCGAACAAACCACACGGGAAATTAATCTGAGATGAGTACGGAAATCTGATCTGTTTTATGGTGGCTTTTGGCGGATTGTAAACTGATCGTGCACTCCGGCATGGATGACGAAGTCAAATGGGTTTTCCAGGTTCGAGATTGTTTAATTGGAAGAGTAGACCGAAGAGCAAAACTTCACAAACCACAGTTGCAAGCGTGTTTGTATCTTTAATCAAATCAAGCAGAGGTCGTCAAAAATATTCTTTAAAAATGGCAGCAAATGTTGATTTAATTTCACTTCGACCGAAACAAACATGTGTGAATTAGGTGCACTAAATCCCTTACCTAACATAGGTATTTATACATTTTTTTAAATTTTGTTTTATGTTGTGTGTGTGTGTGCGTGTGCTGTACCCCCTCTCCCCTCGGGGGTAGGGGAGGGGGCGAACACGTTACCTGTACCACCCAATTTGATTAAACTTCTTGCTGTCTGACCATGCAATACCATTCAAGTGGTTTTGAATGATAGATCAACTATGCCAGCCTGCAATATGATACCATGAGGGAATGCATGTACACAGTACACAGGTAGTTCTGTGCACAGTTGTGCCACCGTACACAACCTTGGCAGTCGATGGGTTTCAAATGGTTGGTCAACTCACTGGAAAATGTTGCCAAGAGTCACTGACAGTAGGAGGGTTAATAAACTTTCATGTTGTTTGCACTGATGTGCGTTTATTGAAAAAATATAGACGGGAATCAGTTTACTGTCATCTAAAACGATATAACATTCTTTTAAACTCAGACCATAAGCTATTTTACTCGTAAATACATTTTTTGTGCTTATATGCGGTACAAACAAATACAACAAAAAAATACAAAATAAACAAACACAACGTATAAGACACACAGTGTGTATACAAAATGTGGTGTGAATTAAGGAAGGAATTTTGATTTTCAAAAAGTTGTCTTTATTCATAAAGCTAATTGGTTATGTCCAAAATGCTAGTTTATTCATGGTTTACTTCTTTTGAAAAGTTTGCTTCAAAACATGCACGGCACGCGTAGATAATGTGCCCTTATGCGAGTTTCAAAATGGCGTCACTGATTTCAACGAAGACACGCGGTTGCATACCTATGTACCGACAGCGATTTTTTTTCTTCTTCTGCAGCACACGTCGGCTATGGAGTCAGATCCCTTAACTGTTGACTCCATAGCCGACGTGTGCTGCAGAACATAAATTTACGTACCGACAACCCTAGTGCATTTTCCCGATCCTAACCCTAACCCTAATCCTTACCGTATAACCCTAACCCTAGCGTGTAAATCACGAGGAGGTTTCCGGAACATAGGGTTGCGGAGCATAGGAAAATCGGAACACATTAGGCAGGGCTCGAATTTGACACTGGACCGCAGGCCCGAGGCCAGTGATTTTAGCATTGGGCCAGTAAACTCATGACCGGACAAGTCCGGCGGTCTTGTGTTTCCAATTCAATAACAATTTATGTAACTCACTCTATAATATCTTGGGAACAGAAACAAATTATGTTCAAATGTTGACTTTGAGTAATGATTAGAAATATAGTAAGGCCTAATACCCTAAAAGACAAATAGGTAAATCTTCTCTTATATGTCTTAGTGCTTGTTCAATTAAATGCAAGTTAAACTGTGCAAGGAAGTCTTTTCTCGGTTTGAATCTGGTCTTGTAAAATTATTTCTGGTCCAGTAAACATTTTGAGACACAAGTCCTGTGGTCTTGTGGATTCCCCCCCCCCCCCAAAAAAAAAAAAATTAAAGCCCTGTTAGGGTGTCGGAAAAGAGAGCAGTCACCAAACACACGCAACCTGCTATAGCCAGTCAGTATACACAAGGGATCGGTGTACTTACCTAGTGCAAGACTGTCTAACCTGACGACTAGCTCGTCCCCTGCGACAGCCGTGCCCACATCCAAGATGTCAGGTAAGGCATTCCGTCGACCCGTCCTCCCCGTGGAAGAAAAATCGGTGATATTTGTAGCTACCTCTGCCATTGTTGTTCCAATGTCTCATCTGAAATTAAGTGGAAACTCGTATTTAGGATGTAGTGTCTCTGTATTAGAAACTGTGGGATTCCTTCTAATATCAACTAAACAATAACTCTGTATCAGTTTATATGTTTCATTGCACATGTTTTTCCACACTTGTCAGGTTTAAAGTCAGTTTGTGCAACAGGTAAATAATTCCAAGGAAGCTCGGTGTTAATTGTAAAAGTGCACTGCCACAATCATGGGTACACTTTTTGTTACAAAGACACCAAATGAACAACACATAAACATTGAGTAACTCTTTGCAGATCTTGTATCCGTCAAACTCAAGTGCTTTCTACTCTTCATTCACACAGCCCTGGTTAATTAATTTGCAAAAAACATTGAAACAACTGTTACATCACTGGTGTTCAAAGTGTTGTTCATAACATGGACACCAACAAAAAAATTGTACCCATGATTGTGGCTGTGCACAAAAACATTGCACAAAAGCAACAACACTGTATTAATGAAAACATATACCCCAAAAGGAAAACTGAGTATGGAAGCCGTTGGGGTTATAAGCCATGGGCTTGTAATGAACAACTTGGGACCTTTTCCAAACCTCGGGTTGGGCTACGGCTACATCTTGGGCTCCCTTACCAATCTGGGATCAGTGGGTTTGTTTTGGCACGGTGAATCGGTACATAAAACGGACCCTTAAGCCAGATCCGCAGCCAGAGCCAGAGGCGAGATTTAAGAAGCCCCTTGGACAAACAATGGGCACTATGAAGCAATATTATGCAAAGGTTACAAACCGATGGTTATATTTTCGAATTAGTTTTTAAATCATGATTTTCATGTAAAAACATAGACTTATTATAATAACGAGCTTAACGTGACATTTCTAGGAGCATTGTTGAACCTAAAATTAGATTAATGTGCAGGTATACGTCGTTTAGTGCTTGTTTTTTTTAAAGGTGATCGGGCAGCATAGTGGGAGGAGGTCATCTGAATTCTATGCTGCTGACTTTAATCCTATACTAAACTGCTTTCGAGCTCAGAGTAAACTTACGAAAACTCTCCGGAAAAAACAATATATATATTATACATAAATTATATTAATATTCATATGTATTTTCAGGATGAAACTATACATGGATTACTGCTCAAAGATTGCATTCTATGATTAAAATATTCCTGTGGCAAATAGACCTTTCATAATAATTTTGATTTTAAGAAATCTATTTGACATCTGCAGTGTCACAAAAAGAAGAAGAAGAAAGGTCTGAATTCACTCATGATGCAACTGAACAGCATGGTCTTGTCTACAGAAATCACAGTTGAAGCTCGTATTAGCTTGAAATGTTAGTGACGATATTATCATACGAATGTGGGAAATCAAAATAATGTCAATTAACAATAACATAAATTATACCACGTTGACGTGTGCTGACGTTTGTGAAATACGTTTTATTCCCAAGTCTCTAGATATTTACATGAAAACAAAGGGGGAAAACAAGAACAAGTACATAAAAACAACAACAACAACACAATGACACAGACACAATTATTTCATGATGTCGCTAACATCTTTGCTGTAGAAACTACAGTCATCGCTTTTTTTGTTTCCGTGTACAAAATCAGCCATGAATACATTAGTCTTCATTAATACACCGCAAAAAGGCAGGACTATTTCAACCATTTAGCCTCGATTTGGTTCCAGTCACCGATTCATAATGAAGAAAGAAAGAAGGAAATGGGATAGTTGTGCCATGTCACCAAACCATGGTGAAAACTTTCACTTGCATAGCATAAGCGGCCAGTGATGATTCAACAGGGAACTGGATGTCAATCTTACAACCGTTGATTTGAAGCGCTATCTAGAGTGCTCTTACCATCCAAATACACCACTTAATGTACATCCATCCGACCTGGCATATAGGATTGAATTACATGTCGATGTAGATAAGTTACAAACCCTCACTGTGGCGTGTCGCGGCCGAGCGGTCAAGTGCAGTAGACTCAATCTCTTTTATTTCTGATCAGCACCGAGACTGTTAGACTGGTCCGCTGTCCTCATCCGCAAGGATAAGGAAAGGCACCGGTCTATTAATCAAAGAGATGGTCACTGCTACTGGTCCCCTGTCCGACTGGTCCCCTATCTGTTAGACCGCAATGGGATGCGAGGTCAAAGGTGCGTTTGTCAGGATTCCTCCAAACGCTCGAAGCCGGTCTCTGGCGTAAAACACGAGCCTCGAAGTGTGACGTCAGATGTTCGGGCTATTTGACAGTTGACAATGGGGGACATTTGGGACGCTAGGTGGCAGCAGACTTATCAGGTAAATCCGTTGTTCTCGGCACTTGTGGGCACGCTTAGAGCTACGTAAACAACGGGATTTTACCTGGTTTGTCCGCTGCCATCTAGCGTTCAAAAGTCTCCCATTGAGTCAATACAGCAATAAACCTAACCACTATTGCTTCGTCTTTCGGATGGGACGTAAACTAACCCAGTGCTCTTATCGTAAAGAGAAGGGGTTCGCCCTGCTGTAGATTGCGCCACGGCACTTTGTAAATCGTTACATGGTTCCATGTAAACAACATTTAATGGGTCTTATATTTCGAACACACACTTTCAAAAACTTCTGGGTCATTTCTGAGTTAGGCTGACCCGGAAACTGGTGTGTCCCCCCCCCCCCAAAAAAAAAGAAGAAAAAGAATAAATTTTACCCAGAATGTACGTCCAGTTTGACCCATTTCTGGGTCACTATGACACATACTCCGGGTCATATTGACCCAGATATTGCTTAGCCCCCACGGGACCAGGAGTGTAGAGTGTAGCTTCACATACCTTGCAGATAAATATATACATATTTATATATCACCATAATCACAAAACAACATCACGGTACATTACTGTTGCACACACATTAAAGGTCCAATACGCACTCCCATTTCCTTTACAGGTTCTGTCGTCTGCCCAGTGCTGTAAAATTGTTATCTGAAACTTCCACCATTATAATCATCGAAAGTGATCAATTCAATTAAATTCCAAACAAAACACTAATTATAGGTTTTTGCGGTCATTTTCGTCAAATAAGCAGCCGGTTTATGCACGCCATTGATCTATATGTGGGGTGAAATTGAAAACTCCTTAAAACAGGCAGCCAGTTCCACTTAGCGCGTAAAAAGCAACGTTGTTCTTTTGCGTCATGCGATTCACAACAAACAATTCATTTCAACAATTACGCAAACAGCACTCAAGTTCGCAGCAGCTTTTTCGCGGAAATCTCTAGTTGGGTCTACTCTACAAAATTGCCGATTTCACCCGGCTGAAAAGAAGGTCCTGAAAAGTTGAATTGATCATAGCATTGCTGTGTAAATGTGCATGCTGCAAAGTGACATTAAATTGCGGTTTCAACTGAAGAGGCAACATTGCTTTAGGCCCAATACGGATGCATGAAAGTGAAACATGCTCTTCTCCTGAAAATGACCGGGGTAACCTATTATCAAACTCTATATAATTATGTTTATGTTTCCTATATAAATAAACACTTAATATCACAAGTAAACTCAGTATATGGCCTACCAAGGATTTCAAAATACCATCAATATTAAATTTAACGAGACCCATACGGTAATTATTAGACGGTAAGTGTATTGTTGTTATTAATTACACAACACACGGGACCGACGGCTTTACGCCACATCTGAAGTAAGATAAAGTAATATAGGGACCTTTATCAAAGGGCATTCATCTCGTATTTCTCACATTTCAAATCAATACGGCTTAGTGTATACCCAAGCCAGGGCTAAATGGGCAAATAATCTGGTGCATCTTTTTGGGGTAAAAAACTGATTAAGTATGCAGGTACTCGACTGTCGACAAAGATGGTGTCAGCATGACAAAGGTATGATACAGTATAACTATACAAGTGTCTTCAACACGAATTCACAAATATATGCATTACTGTGGAGGAATTACTTTGTTCCCTCCTTTGTCCCTGTATACTTATCATATCCCCATAGACTTCGTACACAGAATTCCTTGTAGAACATCCGCCTCTTTAGAATTCCAACATGTAGACATTTTGTTCATACCTTCCTATAGGTCTCCATAAGCACGCCACAAGGTAGCCAATAATACAGAACACAAATGCCACGACTGGGACTGGTCTGGAACCCACGCCCTCAACACCGGAACTTGAGTCCGGTGCACAAGACCGCTCGGCCACGACGCATACACATCCATATTAAGTATAGGTCTCCGTTGATTTGAAATCTAAAGGATGCATCTGTAATAGTTAAGTAGGTAGTAGTTAATAAGCAGGACAGTTCTTTTCAGAACTGAGAAGTCTCCCGAATTCCGAAAAAAACCTACTCCACGGTAGTAGAATAAATAGCAAGACAAGTTCTCTAAAGAACAAATCTACACAGCAAGTAGATATTTTTTACACAGGGTGTTACCGCAAACCGAATATATACTGCATCTGTAATGTTCACCAAAGGTGAATATCCCCCTTTAACACCGAGCCCAGTAAGTCGGCATCAGGCTCGCCTCGTGTCCAAAAATAGAAAGTGCTGATTCTTTCTCACCCCCGCACTTTCCTTCCCACTCCTCTCATTACAAAAGCTGTACACGAGCGTTAATTCACAATAGAAGGAACTGACATTTCCTACAGGTACTGAAGTGTTAACGACCTTGCTCCCTCTACTTCTCTGAAGGCTTAATGCAAGTACTTCGGCTTCTGAATGGCAAGTCTAAAATAAAGTCAACATGTTCGGCGCTCCCTGGAGGAGCGGTGAAAACAAAACAAAATGAACACGGGGGTATCTCTGAATCTGCCACTAGAACACAAGTAAACAACATGTGGGTAAAAGTCACCAAATTGAATATTAAGTAAAGGGAAACTGACTGGGTAAGTTTGGTTTCAATTTTTGGGGTGAACAAAGAAAAATTGACCCGAGTATGGGATTTGAACCTGACAACTCCTGGAGGTCGCAGGTTCAAATCCCGTTTCACCCCAATAATGAGTCAATACAATGTAAAACTCATCCAGGGGTGTCTGAAGTGTCCATAGTTTATACACTCTATAATAACTTCCGGGTCAGACTTGACCCGGATCTGGGTCACACTTGACTCGGATCCGGGCCCCCGTGTTGCCTGACCATTGTTTGGGTCAGTATAATCCGAAAACCGGAAAATGACCCAGAAATGAATCAAGCTGACGCAGAATCAGACTTAAAACCCAATTTTTAACCACTTTAAGGGTCAGCCTGACCTGGAAATGGGTCAGGCCTTTTTGAGTTTGTTAATGTAAAACAATTTTAGAGCTTATTAATTTCTTGACTTAAAGGAACATTACAGAATTGGTTTTTGCTACCAAACAGTTGCTGGCAGTGTAAGCACTTTATGTAATCCACCATATACATAAACTGACAAACCTGTAGAAGTTTGAGATCGATCGGCCATCTGGGTCACGAGAAAATAGTGAAAAACCGATTACACATTTGTATGAAATCATATAGATTCAACAAATAAATAAAACGCTCACTGAGCGATAAACTCCAATCGGAAAATTAGTTTATTCATTTCTCATCAAATATGGCATTTCAGACAGAAATATTTCAAGGGATGTTTTCTACTATCATCATCATTAGACCGTTTAAGTTTTATGTAAATCTGTAATCAAAAAGTATATTACAAGTTTTTTTCTTACCAATTCTGTAATGTTCCTTTAAGACTTGAGATATAGGTTAACTTTATCGTCACGTGACCACTACGTTGGTCGTATCCCCTGTGTTCCATAACAATAATACATACCTGTTCGTATTGTGTCCCAAATGGTCAGACTTATATTGGCCACCCTGAGCCTCGGTCTTGTTACAATAATGTTGCATGAAAGTAAGCAACGATGGCTCCACCACGAAAAGATGACGTATCACTAATTGTTTAAAATGCGGTATATAGGCCTAACACTTTAAATAAAATTGTATTCAATTATATACAGGTTAGTTATTTGTTCCTCCCTATTTTGATCCGTGTGTAATATTGCTCGTATAGGAGAGGTTTTTATTGTCAACAATGTTATTTGTTGCATGAAATTATTGACCATGTTTTGTTGAAATAAGAGCAATAACACAATTACACTAAATAAACAAAACCTGCTTAAACGGTCTAATCGTATTCAAGTAATTTCTTTACATCGATTATTGTTTGCATTTAATTGCATTTATACATATATTATGTAAATGTTAGTTTATATATATGTCTTTGTTATCCCTTTTAATGTTTTTTTTTAACGAACGGATTGGTAAGAGTTTGGCTAATTATACTTGTATATTATGTGTATGATTATCAAACTAAGTGTTACATTAATGGGGAATTAAAACTGAATTGACGAAATTCTACAAATAGTCTAAATATACTTTCCAATTATAACAGTTTGGAGACAGCTTGCAAAGTTGGGATTACTCTCGAGGAAATTTAGCATACAATCCAGACATTTGTCTTGGAAGTTGGGCTTTGGCTTACTGGCAAACTGCTTCTTTCAAATTCTCCAGTAAAACAAAGGAGGGGCATTTCGAGATGATAACGCCCCCCCCCCAGTTCAGTATTGAAAAGCATTCCTATTTAAAGGCAGTGGACACTATTGGTAACTACTCAAAATAATTATTAGCATAAAACCTTACTTGGTAACGAGTAATGGGGAGAGGTTGACAGTATAAAACATTGTGAGAAACGGCTCCCTCTGAAGTGACATAGTTTTCGAGAAAGTAATTTTCCACGAATTTGATTTCGAGACCTCAGAATTAGAATTTGAGGTCTCGAAATCAACCATCTGAAAGCACACAACTTCGTGTGACAAGGGTGTTTTTTTCTTTCATAGTTATCTCGCAACTTTGACGACCAATTGAGTGAGAGTTTTTACAGGTTTGTTATTTTATCCATATGTTGAGATACACCAAGTGAGAAGACTGGTCTTTGACAATTACCAATAGTGTCCAGTGTCTTTAATGTATGGAGTAGTGAAAACGCTGACGGACTAGTGAAATGACAAGCTTATACTGGTCATGCCGGCCAGTCACTTCAAAATAAAATAAAATAGCGATTGCATGCACTAACGGGGTTTCGTATGTTTGTATGTTTGCCTTTACAATAATAAACGGCAAATGCTGATGAATAATGAAAAGGAATCCCAGATGAGTGATAGACCCGAATGATCCAAATTAGGGGGAAAAAAAATAATGAAATTGTGATTCGATCGGTTTGTAATTCAAATGAGACTATACTTAGATTCAAGCATGCTCCGAGGTTACCTCTCATGCAGGTGATGATTCAACGCCTACGTCTTTTTGCCCTCGCGGTTTCAATTCCCCCGAGGTGTACCACTGCACGGATTTAAAGTTGAGTTTAATCTTTTCCTAAAACACGAGTTTGTGTTGCAAATCTCAGACACATGGGCACACATGCAGCTAATCCCGTTGGGGATTTGTTGGCCACATACTTTTTGGAGGCTATACGTATAAATAAGTAATGGTTTTCAGGAAATATTTTTGATTTGTTTATTGGCCGGTAATTACTTTATATATGAATGAATTTGCTTTTTTTTTACAGCCAATTATGAACCATCTTTCCCAAACCAATGGTAACACTCTTTTAAAGGAACATAACAGAATTGGTTTTTGCTAACAAACAGTTGCTGGCAGTGTCAGCACTTTATGTAATCCACCATATACATAAACTGACAAACCTGTAGAAGTTTGAGGTCGATCGGCCATCTGGGTCACGAGAAAATAGTGAAAAACCGATTACACATTTGCATGAAATCATATAGGTTCAACAAATGAATAAAACGCTCACTGAGCGATAAACTCCAATCGGAAAATTAGTTTATTCATTTCTCATCAAATATGACATTTCAGACAGAAATATTTCAAGGGATGTTTTCTACTATCATCATCATTGGACCGTGTAAGTTTTATATAAATCTGTGATCAAAAGTATATTTTACAATTACCAATTCTGTAATGTTCCTTTAACAATCGATTATACTATAAAATGCATATATGTACACAAAGTGCTGCGGTTGTTTAATTTAACCATTTGATACTGCACTAAAAACACTTTTGAAACGAACCATAATTCGTGTCATCTTGCAGCAAAATGTCACATAATGTTTTGAGATATAACTGTCTGTTTTCTATTTAGCACAGCCATCACTTGAGCCCAAGCATACACATTTGATTATACTAATATCATAATATCAAAACAACGAAGAAAACCTTGAGATTTTAAACAAACATCCATACTGCGTTCTACAATGGACAGGGGGTTTTAGGAAAGTCCTTGAGCTAGTTTTATGATTTAATTATTGCACGTTATGGCAGTAAATCTTTAGATTATTTGGTCCTTCTTTCTTTGTGCTTTCCGAGTCTTCGGAGTCCATTCATGGTGAATGGTAATAATTGATAGTTGATTTGATTTGTTTAGGGAGCATACCTCCATCACCCTGGGGAAGGGTTAGAACTATAAACTAAACAATAGGCTACAAACAAAAGTTGACATCATAAGAGAACAGTTGGCCAAAGGCGCATTCGGTTTTTTTTTTTACTAAAAGTAGAATGAAGTTTAAGCATAATTCCTTTCACAGTGCTTAAATTGTCACTTTGCTCATTTTGCTCGATTCACTTTGCTCATTTTGCTCGATTCACTTTGCTCATTTTGCTCGATTCACTTTGCTCATTTTGCTCGATTCATTTCGCTCATTTTGCTCGATTCACTTTGCTCATTTTGCTTGATTCACTTTGCTCATTTTGCTCGATTCACTTTGCTCATTTTGCTCGATTCATTTTGCTCATTTTGCTCGATTCACTTTGCTCATTTTGCTCGATTCACTTTGCTCATTTTGCTCGATTCACTTTGCTCATTTTGCTCGATTCATTTTGCTCATTTTGCTCGATTCACTTTGCTCATTTTGCTCGATTCACTTTGCTCATTTTGCTTGATTCATTTTGCTCATTTTGCTCGATTCACTTTGCTCATTTTGCTCGATTCACTTTGCTCATTTTGCTCGATTCACTTTGCTCGATTCACTTTGCTCGATTCACTTTGCTCATTTTGCTCGATTCACTTTGCTCGATTCACTTTGCTCATTTTGCTCGATTCACTTTGCTCATTTTGTTTAGCTCTTTATCCCTGTAAAGTTGAATTGTTTATTTTCGTTGTTACATTTGAGGAGATTCAGGTTCTTTCTGAATTCGTACATAATTTGAGTGTACTTGGCTTAACAGCGTACATGACCTTTTTCCTGGGACGTCGGTAGAATAATGAATTTGTCCCTTTCAGCTAAAATATTACATTCTGCGTTATCTTTACAAATATATAGCATACAATATTTTCCTTTAAAGAATTATACATTTTACAAGAATATACTTAAGCATGTCAGAAGCTTGTTAAACTGGCTGTTAATTTGAAAGCTTCTGTTGTTGTTTACTTGTGCTGCACAAATAATTATTTATACACATAACTCCGGCTCAAACTAGTATAACTTCCCATGCCCAATTTCCCTTAAAAAAGAAGAAGAATACAGTAGGATTTTACAAAATATGTCTCACTCGTTGGTCCTACAGTGTTTGTATGTTTGTATTATTGTATGTAGGCTTTAATTATGTATCTTTTCATTGTTAAGTGACTCTTTCAGAAACAGCTGTTAGTAATTTTGTCTTTGAATACCAAGTAATACAAATTAAAAAACAACAACATGGAGCATAATATAAGCGATTCATTTTATTGTTTGAAAGTCTGCAGCATCCGCGCAGTCGTTGGTTCTACACATGTAATTTGAAACGCTGCCTCCAAAAATAAACGAAGAGTACACGAACACATCAATAAATGAATAAATACATTGTTACGAGGACAGCAACTGCTGGCAATTTCCTATTTGACTTTATAAATGGCATGTAACAAGTTAGTTCTAAAATTGGCTGTAAAGTATTTATACAACTGGTCTTTGGGTAAACACACTCGCTGTGCAAAGTCCGTCTGGGGTGTGTTTAGTGCACTACAATGATCGAGTAGAAAGTCATGTTGCGTGGATGGTGAATAGTTCTGTTGCTTCAGTGGATGTTTCTGTATGAGCTTACCGAACATAATGCACCATCTGCCTTTATTTTTTTCACAATCTTCATAATAACACTGTAATGTCACACACACACACAACAGTATAATTATTCACACAGCACTGATAGCAAAAAAACCTGTAAGGTGTTATTACCTGAAACAAAAATTCAGTCGTGTTAAAGGGAAAGTGTGTCGTTGCTTTTACGGCAGAGTAATTTCACATCCTTTATTTTTCAAAAACAAACTATGTGAACATTTTCACAAATCGGTGGTCATATTTCAGAAGAAATAGATAACAAAAGGGTTTATGCATTTTGTCAGTGATGTTGCACACTTTCGTATGAACTATTTCGATTGCGGTGATTGGTTTAAACAGCAGTGATTTTAGAGAATGTTAAAATAATTTTGTTTTGTCGACTTTGACAGTATTTCAGAGCTACGTACATTTTATAGGAGGATTGATACTGGTATGAACTTTGTACTCATGTGGGCTTTCAGATTGAAATTATTAATGTTTTACCAATAACTACCCTTCAAGTGCTTTGTGTTACAGATAAAACACCTGTCACAATGTGACACGAAATTAACTATCGCGTAGGCCCAGTGCATTTCAACCCCCAGGACAAAATAGAGCTCTGTTTTGTTTTGTGGTTTGTTGTTTTTCCTCAACAATTGTAAACCAATTACAACTGTAGAGCTAATTCAATACCACTGACTTGAAACAAATCGAAATGAAAATGAAAGGCATGCTGCTTTAGGGGCTAGGCATGTTTGTGCAGCTCTACATGAAAGTGGACCCAGGTGTTGTGTGTGAAAGGCCCTGTACACATAATTGACCAAGCGAGACCGGGAGTATACACAGCTAGGAACCCTTTCCTTCTTTTATTTTCCACAATAATCAGTTTTTTTTCTTCCAATCGTATTATTATTATTATTATTATTATTATATTTGTATTACCTTTTTAAAATAATTTTGTTTACTGTTTTTTTGGTATTTAGTTTGTATTCTATTATTTTTTATTTATTTATGTATTTTCTAAAACACCCACAGCGCAAGCGCCAGAAACAAATGGATGAAAAATGTAGCAATTGTCAAAAATGAATAAAATCAAATCCATAAAGTACAAAGACAAATATTATAGACAACAAAACATGTATTCTTCTCTCGGTAAGTTTAGTGAAGGCACGAACTAATATGTTTGAATAAGTCAAAGTGTCTGTAAATAAGTGTACTCGTGCAAGCAAGTGATGAACACCCAGTGCAGTGGCGTTTCGAGACGTTTACATTTATGGAGGGGAAGGGGGGGCAAATAAATATTTGGGGTTCTTTTCAAGAAATCAGCCTTCATACACAGACCGTTAATAATATCAGTTGAGGCACTGAACCAGACAATATAGAGGTTTCGCAAGCGTACGGATACGGATACAGATACAGATACGATAACCGTATCCGTTCACGTTAGATGCGCCTCAGATTTTGTTTCGCAATCGTAGAGTTATGCGTCAGGCCTGGGCCAAACTATAGACACACGTTGGCATGGGTTTTGCGAGCAAAATAAATCCAAAAACATTGTGTGTGTGTTCTTGTTACATTGGATAATTTGATTGAGTAGTATTTTTATTTAAATGATCGTTTTCGGACCCCCACGTTAAACGTGTGTAAAGAAAGTTTCCGGTAAGCACGGCAAAATAGAGACTCCTGTTTATACTGTATTTTCCCCATATTTTGCTTACAAATGATGAAAACATTTCCATCTATGTCATAAATGACACCTTTAAAAGCAATACCAGGGGAAATGTTTTTAATCTAGGGCAAAAATACAACTAAAATCAGCAAAACGGTATCCGTTTTTAACGTACGTGAATGAGCTCCCGTATCCGTTGTCAAAGCACATGCAAAACACGGAAGACACGGTTACGAGTCACGTGAACACACAAAGTGTTGACGTATCCGTATCCGTATCTGTATCCGTAGCCTTGCGAAACCTCTCTATTGATGCATACAACAAGTCTTAATTAGTTTCAAGGTAATGCACGGAAGATGTTTTGAATTGCGAAAACCAAAAAAGATACTATACTTTAGATTTTCCTTCGATCTCGTTTTCATTTAAAATTGTACACAAACACATATAAATATATATATATATAAATATATTTGTGGTGTTTTTCTGTCTTTTTTGGAGGAAGAGGGGGTAAGGAGAGAGGGATTTTGAGCGGGGGTGGGACCCCGACCCCAGCCTGATTACACCATTGACCGAGTGTGTTTCAGCATAGAGCAAGCTCTATGGTTTCAGTCTGATAGATTTGCAATCAATAGTGCACTGGGCATAATGTCACTGCCATTGTTGTTATTTACTACAGCGGTGAACTTATGATACCCCCCCCCCAACATAAGTTGGTATCTACTGCATAACTATGCGTGGAAACAAAATAGCGTTCAGGTTTGATAAAGGGTCCCCGGTGTGCAGTTGGTCATTTAGATTTTTTTCTAATGGAAATGCCCATTTGCCTTGTGTAAAGATCACCTTGTTTCATTTCGGACAATTTGAAAGTCCAGGTTTGACCAAAACAGCCCCGTACATAGACTATTTCGCAAATACTCGGTACGCGTGCGTTAGCCGTGGAATGAGGTGCATGCTGGTCTAGGTAACGACACAATTTGTCACTAGCTAAATTTATTTTCTGCAGCACACGTGGAGTCAACAGTTAAGGGATAGGGAAGAACAGCCTATCTCTTAACTGTTGACTGTATTGACGAAGTATGCTGCAGAAGAAAAAAATGCACGCGGGCGCTCTCCTTCCTACGCCCCCCCCCCCCCCCCCACACACACATCCAGATAAACAACACGAGTCCAGCAGAAATTCAACTTCAAAGCCTTGTAAATGAGTCCATCAACTTTGCAATGTATATAGAATAGGCCCCAAACGTGATCCCATGACCTTTACACCGTCTTGACAACCGCTTAAATAAAACATCATTTTCAACCGAGTTTAGTTGATGGGTTAAATTTGATCTAAATCCCCCACCACCGATCGACCAGAGTGAAAGCTCCTCAGGCCACTCACGGTGCGAGGAAGCCGAGACAAGAACATTAGATTTTCATCCACCGTAGGAATGAAAAAAAGGAAGGGAAGAAAAATAAGAAGCTTAGGCAGAAAAACCTTTACTGTTCATCTCCATCGCGATCTGTAAAGTCTGAGATTTGAGAGGCCTCTAAGATGTCTCCAGGCTAAAGATGAGACTGTTTACGGTATACTGACTTTGAATCACACCAGATTGATGGTGATGGATGCAAATTTTGAAATGACAGCTTTGGTCTCTTGGGACCAAACAAGGACGGGGTGAATGGGAAAGTTTATCAGATTGTAATCGGGCTTGGATTTCAGAGAGATTTCACACTCGGGGGGCATTTTTTACATTTTAAATTTATTTGAAGGACAAATGCAATATTGCTTTTGTTTTGTTTTATACACTAAACAATCTTTTTCTTTTCGATGAGACATTGTTGTTTATCTAATTAACATGTCACAAACTAATTATCTGAAGATTTGAAAAAATAATTCGGAAAAAAAGTAATAGGAAGAAACTTTAAATAAATAGTAAACTTGCGGGTACAACCACGTGTAAATATCTTTTGTGTGAGTGTTGGCTTTGAGAAGAGACGGTTTGGTCTGCTCGTCTTCAGGAGAAACATAACTGTTTGTTATAGTTGTTTTATTTGTTTTATTTGTTTATTTTGTGTTCATCGCAAGCAATCAACATGTTCTTTCGAGTGAAAATGTAATACCTTTCTGCATTGCCCAAAGCTAATTGCAAATGATTGCAAGACATTCTCCGAGTCTAAATGAATGCAAAACTATCGACTTCATCTGCGGTCGTCTCCAAGGTAAATTGAAACCAATTATCAAATCCCATCAAGTTCAAATCTTAAAGGAACATTACAGAGTTGGTGAGAAAAAAACTTGTAAAATATACTTTTTGATCACAGATTTACATAAAACTTACACGGTCTAATGATGATGATAGTAAAAACATCCCTTGAAATATTTCTGTCTGAAATGCCATAGTTGATGAGAAACGAATAAACTAATTTTCCGATTGGAGTTTATCGCTCAGTGAGCGTTTTATTCATTTGTTGAATCTATATGATTTCATGCAAATGTGTAATCGGTTTTTCACTATTTTCTCGTGACCCAGATGGCCGATCGATCTCAAACTTTTACAGGTTTGTCAGTTTATGTATAAAGTGCTTACACTGCCAGCAACTGTTTTTTTAGCAAAAACCAATTCTGTAATGTTCCTTTAAGCAAGCTTGCCTTATGGTTGATTATTTATCGATTATTTATCTTACAGAATGTTGGTTGTATTCCTTGCAATAACATTGCTTCAAAATTTCATGATTCGAAAAATAAACACTAACTCGACTGTATGTTTAAAAAACTAAGGTGTATTTTTAAGTTTCAAATGGTCTTCTCCAGTTGTACTGCAGATTGGTACCGTATCTACCGTTGTTGATTAATAACAAGCTTGTAAAGCTTGTATTAAAACAGTAAAGTGTAAATTCACAACAAATCTGCGGTTACATCATAGAGTCGTAAATGAAAATATGAGCTTTCCTCGTAGTTCCGGTGTCAAAGAATTGTCTAGTTGCTAGTCCCTTTAAATGTAGGTATACTAGCCATTACTCAACAGCTTCAGATCAGTATATTTATCTTGAGGCAAGATTAAGTGATGAAATAAACATGACGTCTAAACTCCTAACAGTTTGTGTCAATCACGGGCGATGAGGTAATATCTTCTATATTACATCTGACCCAGTGTATAGAGAGTTGTTATCATAACTAGACTGGTCATCATTTCCTTGGCTAGAATATCTCATGGACCTGACCATCGTTTCTCCATGTGGCTAGATATCCCATCTCTGATCCTATCGTTCAGTTTCCTGCATGTCTCAGACATATCCAACCATCGCTTCTCTGGCTAGATATCTCTGACCATCGTTTCCCTGATGGCTAAATACGCTCTGGTAGACCATCGTTTCCAACTGCTCGAGTAATATCCACCATCGTTTCCTCTGGCTTAGTAATATCTCTGACCATCGTTTTCCCTAGCTAGATATCTCTGACCATCGTTTTCCTGACTCAGATATATCCACCATCATTTCTCTGGCTAGATATCTCTGACCATCGTTTCCCTAGCTAGATATCTCTGACCATCGTTTTCCTGGCTCAGATATATCCAACCATCATTTCTCTGGCTAGATATCTCTGACCATCGTTTCCCTAGCTAGATATCTCTATGAAGATACTTTATAAAGAGAGTGAAATATTCTTTCAATGGTAATTGTTAATGCTAAATCTTCTAGCCAAGCAATAATCACTGAATGAATATTGTACTCTTCATAAACAACCCTTTTCTGTTGTTACGTTTGACACCTTTTAACATTTTTGACGCCTATTAAAAATGAACAGACGCTATACAATGTTATTGACAGTTAAGGAGATTTAGTTGCTGCTGCTGTTGTTGTTTGTTGTTTGTTTGCTTGCTTTTAGGAGCTTGTTTGTTTGTGTGTTTACTTGTTGGGGTGTTGGGGTTTTCGTAATACCCAAAGTAAAGTAGATTAAAAGATGAAGCAGATCCATCATGCCATAAAGGATTTCATGCATTGACAAACTAAAGAAACCATGCGTGACACGAAATTACATGTAGGCCGCTGTAGCACGTGCATTGTACAGTAAAAGCATATAGTATGCACGCCGGATACACGGTCACGCTTTACTTGTGGGACGAGAATCGACGTTGACGCGTAACTGAAGGGTGCTTTCGGAAGCAGCCATCTTTAATTCCTGACTTGATTCTCTCTGCATGCTTTGTAAGCAACAATAACAACAATCAATCAAGAAAACAACCAAGTTGTAATGAGTGAAACAAGTATAGCGGGCAGACGTGTACGCACACGTTTGTCTGCTTTTGGATCGCCCATTACCAGAATTTCTGTTTCATAAAACTGTGCTTTACCTTTAAAAACAACAGACCGGTCACCAGGTTTGCATTACAGCTACTTTACAATTCGCATTGGATTAATAAAAAGTGCATAATTATATCGGCTGCTGAACACAGCAATAGGTTTTATAAATATTACAAGGTCAAAGTATTCCCAGTGAAACAAGAACAGATTTCGGTTATCATCCTGTGGTGAACACGAACCTTACCATTACGAACAACAAAACTATTGGCTACAGATCACAGGCGATTTTTAGTTATCAGGTTTTCAATTAGCGAAACTGTCACAAAACAAAATCGTAATTAAGAAATTCGTGGTTATTTATGCTTTTTCTCCTTCTTTTTTTTTTTTTGATTGCAAAACCCATTAAACAGATAGAGCCAAAAGCTGCTCTGCCTTCGTTCCTTCCCGATGATTTGTGATTAATATTTTAGAGAGGAAATTGGCACTGCACAGCACGAACATGAGTCCATTTATTTTACTAGTCGTCTTTCAGTAAACAAAATAAAAATCCGGCAGCATTATGTTTGCCTTCTGCATCAGCTAGAACATTTTTTCCCCCTTTTTTTTTTTTTTTTTTTTTTTGAGACACGAAGCCCTAACTCTCAACTCGGGGAGTTGACGGAATCATTTACATCGTGCATGTTTGTCCCCTGCCACCGTAGATGTTATTGTATCAGATTTTTCCATTTTTAGATTTTCCGATTCCTAAAAATAGAAACCCATTAACTAGTAATGGCCAACGAGCTCAATATCAAAAAAAAAAAAAAAAAAAAAAAAAAAAAAAAAAAAAAAATCATTTCCCGTGACAACTAATTCCCTGCAGGTTATTACTGTATTACTGTTTGCTTTTGAGGAAAACAAGCAAATGACTTTTAAAGATTGTCACATCATTTTTCAAAGGTACGTGATAACAAAAACTGGTTATGAACTGGGGAGATAGCAATGTACCGTCTGAATAGCTCAGTTTAACCAATGTTTATAAAAAATAAAACCTAGCACAGATTGTCTAGATTTCTAATACGGCAGGCAGGAATGTGATAGAATGGGTTATTCGATGATACAAGCATGGGATTAATGTCACACAGTCAGAGTATGCCATGGGGAAAATGTTATAGGACAATCACAGATTTGTCATTTGAAAAAAGTAACAAGCAATAGCAGCCAATTTGGAAATTACAAATCTGCTATATGGCCCTATAGCAAAATATGTTTCTCATTACACACTCTGAGTATGTGTCAAATTCCACGTTTGTATCATCAAAGGCACAATCCCCACATATTGTGCCTATCTGCCCCACAGTTCCTGATCAAATATAAACTAGTTCTAGTTCACGACTCGTTGCCACCCGTTAATTAGATTACTTTATATTAGATTGCGTTTGGTGTCCCCATTTTAAACATAGAAATTCGATTTCCACTGGTAATAAGGTGAACAAACGCGACGACACAGTCTCATACAAACACATCATAAAATAAACCACACAGTCCCACACCAAAAAAACAAACAAACAAACAAACAAACACCAGACATAATACAGCACGGACTGAATACGAACAAAACACAAAAAGGTTAAAAGTATTCATAACTGAGAATCAGAAACAACCAGAAATGCTCAAGGAACAAAAAGGGTCAACAATATACAAACTTCGGTGTGATGCTGAAAACCTTTTACAGGATATTATTAATGAGCATCAACTACTTAATATAAAAATGGTGGACTTTCAGGGACGTTAGGTGGCAGTACACTTAACGGGTAGCTTTATCGATCTTTGAAATAATAATATGCGCATGCTTGGAACTATACGTAGACCATGGAAATTCACTTAGCATGCCTGCTGCCAACTACAGCGCTCCAATGTTTCCCATGACGACGTGTTCATTCACTGTAGCAATTCTTAAAAAAAAAAAAATCCCGTCAAATCATATTAAATTGATAATGAATATATAAAATTTGCATGTATCTACTTCAACGACACTATAGGCCTACACTTCGCCACAGGCCCGGGGCATAACAGAATTATTGGGCACCACACTTCGACTAATCCATCCATTTAACGGTAAATTACCTGGCTTGGGTGCCAAACAGTTTCCATAAAAAAAATTACGGGTTACTTTTTTTCTGTTAACGTACAAAGTGATCGACCGTCTAATAACCAGGGAGACAGCACACCATATAACACTTATATGTAATACTATAGGCCTAGTATTTTAAAGGAACATTACAGAATTGGTTTTTGCTAACAAAACAGTTGCTGGCAGTGTAAGCACTTTATGTAATCCACCATATACATAAACTGACAAACCTGTACAAGTTTGAAATCGATCGGCCATCTGGGTCACGAGAAAATAGTGAAAAACCGATTACACATTTGCATGAAATCATATAGGTTCAACAAATGATTAAAACGCTCACTGAGCGATAAACTCCAATCGGAAAATTAGTTTATTCATTTCTCATCAAATATGGCATTTCAGACAGAAATATCTCAAGGGATGTTTTCTACTATCATCATCATTAGACCGTGTAAGTTTTATGTAAATCTGTGATCAAAAGTATATTTTACATTTACCAATTCTGTAATGTTCCTTTAAACGCTACTCGTACATTTTACGGTTGGTAACACTATTCGTAAATCACCCTCAAATTGCGTCGTCTTTTTTGGTACTGTTCAAAACACACACACAAAAATGATGGTATTTTGTATTCAATTGAAATTGCAGTGTCTCCCCGTGTCGACCTTAATAAAACCCCACCCAGCAAGTTAAACACCTTCAAAGCAGTGAGGCAAAGTAGACTCCTCGTCACCCGATACGGGTGAGCCACGCACCATTTTTCTAATAGTTTCGGGCATTAATCAATGGATTTCACAGGCCGGTGGCTTCTTTAATGAGAATATCTTAATTGGAGATAGATACACATTTTTTTTTGACGCATAAATGAATCTCGATCCATGCCGCGCGCTGTCACATAATACCACAAGGCTCTGTCAAGTGTTCCGTGCGGTCGTGGTTAGAAAAAGAGCGATGGGGGACAGAAAATCTCATTTCAAATATTGATAAAATTTCAGTTCTACTTAAACCGCAACCGATAAGAATATGATATACCGGTAATATGATGATGAAAACAATATTGTATATTATTATCAAATTAAATAAGCTGTTAGATACGATCGAAGAATGAGAAGGTGGACAAAGGATCACTTGTTAAAAAAGGCTTTGGTCTTTTCGAAACCGCGGCCTCGGCCCAGGCATAGGCCGTGTCCAAATTGGCGGCTACAGCTAATGCTACGGCTAGATTTCCGCGTCATCATGCATTGAAGTATAGGACATCCTTGGCAACACCCATAGCAACAGTCGTAGCCGTAGCTGTAGCCGCCCATTCGGATACGGCCTTAGTCTGGTGTTTGATCGAAAACACACACTTTCAGTGCGGAGTTTAACAGGCGGAAGAAGCCGGAGGCAGAACCGGAACCGGAGCTGAAGCTTCCAGAGCAAAAACCTTGGTTTCGAAATGACGTTTTCACAGGTTGATGATGCCCAACACTTCTATCCCAAAGAAATACAAAATGCATAAATCGATGAGTAGCCGGAGAAGCTTCCCGTTGCGTTTATTCCTTTGACAATGCAAATCACAGACTGGACTCTAATTACGCACAGGCCGGAAATGCAATTACGATAAACACCTTCACCTTTCGAATCAACAGTAAAGTGGTACGGCATCCCTAGTCGTAAAATGTTGAAACACTTATTCCAGAACTCACACAGTCTCTAAGTTAACTACAAGTGAGTCCCTACTGCCTTATAATGCAACCCCAACGGAATTTTATGATAACAATGTCTGATCCCCAAACTTAAAGCGTTGTATGTGATTTGTTTAATAAATTGTAAAGAAAAAGAAAAACATGAGTGGCGTAGATCTGTGTTGCAAAGTGGGGAATGAGGGATTTAATAACTACGTTGTGGAACCCTGTTAGTCCTGAACCCTTCAAAATCTAACTACATGTTTAGTTTTTACACTCTAAAAACTGACAGGTAAGAATTGACCCGGATTCATTATAGAAACTGGCAAAAAAAGACAGATTTTAGCCCGGATTCAAAGTAAATTGGACCCATTTCTCTGGGTTCAGATTGCAGGTCACACTGACCAAGAAATGGGTCAGAACCGGGTCAAGTTTGACCCGGGAGTCTTATTTTTGTGTTTTTGACCTAATTTTCTAAACTAATTATATGCTTTACATGGATTAAACATACCATCAGAGTCTGATAGTTTGGGCGTGGAGTTACCAGGGGATTTGATTTCGTCAACGATAGGAAGAATCCTAGTAAACCACTCAAGGGGGTTGGGATAAAACCAACAGCCCCTTTACTTTTATAAATAGATTTATAGCGCATAAGAAAGGGTATATCAAGTAAATTTCCTACTTAGATATTACTATACAAGAAGAAGTTTTGATTAATGTTGTATACATCGTCCTCGATACTCGTATATACGATAGTACTACTCGAGTACCATTGTGATGGTCATACTCGTACTCGTATTTGGCTAGTATAGTACTCGTAGTTAAAGGAACATTACAGAATTCGTAAGAACAAAACTTGTAAAATATACTTTTTGCTCACAGATTTACATTAAACTTACACGGTCTAATGATGATGATAGTAGAAAACGTCCCTTGAAATATTTCTGTCTGAAATGCCATATTTGATGAGAAATGAATAAACTAATTTTCCGATTGGAGTTTATCGCTCAGTGAGCGTTTTATTCATTTGTGGAATCTATATGATTTCATGAAAAATGTGTAATCGGTTTTTCACTATTTTCTCGTGACCCAGATGGCCGATCGATCTCAAACCTCTACAGGTTTGTCAGTTTATGTATATGGTGGATTATATAAAGTGCTTGCACTGCCAGCAATTGTTTTGTTAGCAAAAACCAATTCTGTAATGCTATCACAATACTATGTATTCGGACACTGTCTCGTACTCGATGGCCCAAGTACTCCCCCTCGAGTACTACTCGGCCACCCTATAGTACTCGGCAGTATTGGTTACTTTACTACAACACTGGTTTTAAACATCGACTGAAAAATCACTTTCTACTTAACATCAGACGAGTTCATCCAGAATGCATAAAAAAAAAAAAAATTATAATTTTTGTACTTTCCCTTTTCTTGCTAGTATTTTTCAACAACCGCCTTGATTGACCTTGGAACTGGTGAAATGTTCCTGCATTCAATGACTTAACTAGCATTCTGCAATTAATTTGTTTCTCCTTTCAACTTACTTTACACGCCGATACACGAGCGTTGTTGTTCGTTAGGTAATTCCTTTCGTTTGAGTAATGTCTTACATTAGGCAGTTGGTGGTTGCGACTGCGGCTGCAGATGTTGCTAACGGTGTTGATGTGGGCATACTATATGCTTCAAAGCGATCAAGCCGTAGCCGTAGCCACATCGCACTCGGCCTTACAGCCACGATTTGTTGATAGTGCAGTTTGACGTAGGCAGTTGACACTGGGCAACTTTTATCTGCAGTGAATTACGTCATTCTGAATTGTGTGTTTCCCGTGACAACAAACATCTTTGTCCCCCATATCACTTGTTCGTTATCTTTAATAGAATGCAAATCAATACAGAATTCACAGCTACACTATCATCAGCTGCAGGCTTCAATTTGCAGATTAGTTTCCTGGCAAAAATGCGAAATGATCGTACAATTAAAAACTAATATCTTGAAAGGAATATGATTCCTTCCGTCCTGGTTATGAGCAAAACATACCTCTCAAAAAAGAGTAATAATTGAAAATGGTATTAGGTTGAAAGCCATCATAAAGGGCTAACCATTGGTACAATAATAACAAGTTGGAAGATAAAACAATTTAAGCTTGCAACATAAGAATAATATTTAAAACCAACAGCAACACCCGCCCCCAAAGAAAAAAACCGACAAAAATAAGTGAATAACTAAATAAACAACTAAATAAGTAAACAAATAAAGAATGATAGAACTACACACAAAATAAACTAAGATAAATAAGATAAACAAACATCAAATTAATCAATTAATCATAATAATTCATTTATTAATAAATTTATTAATCAATACTTAAACGAGTAAATATTTATCTATCAAATAATAACCGCATGAATGAATGAATAATCAAAATTGTTGAACTCAAAAATCTAGGAATGCCATTTAAACGTAATACTAAACGTACACCAGTACCTTTTTTAAAACGTAATCTGAATGACGAATTTTTGAGGGAAAGAATTGATAAGTTGCCATTCTTTGCAAGACCAATGAACACAAGAACAGAAATAGATTTTTTTTTTTTTTTTTTTTTTTTTTTTTTTTACAGCTGTAGGGATCATCCCTACAGCTGTAAAAATCTGTTTATGTCTAACGATATAAATCATTCAATTGGGGGGCCAATGGATAATGACCGATGCAATCTCCATACGTAGAGCATCGCATCGTGTTCTTGATTTTGTTTTATGCACCTGGCTACTTTGTTATCATGGCAACCGATCATGACTGTATTAAGCATCCATGAGAGAGAGAGCAAAAAAATCAGAAAGCAATTGTACATCGTTCCCATGACTGTCTAATAGTGACAATAGTCCACGGTTTAAGCTCAAAAACGATGAAATGGAATGAGCGGCGAAGCACGCTAAATGGGTACGGGGTGTTTTAAAAATCGTTTGAGGCATCGAGATGAAAGAAGCCGCCTCCCGGAGCCTGGCTGTCTTACCATCTATTTATAGTCCCACGAATTAAAAAGACGAAACAAATAAAATGAATAAATCAATCTATAGGATCAAAATGTCGAGGGGATGGAAAGTGGTGTGTAAAAGACCTCAGCTATAATGTACAGCAATCGCTCGCTTTTTAATTACTTATTTAATATATCCATTTTGTTTAGTGTCTCTTTGTGTGTAAAAAAAACGTACGCTTGGACAAATTTGGGCCGTTTCTTAAACAAACTAATTATAGGAAAATAATGTTTGGCTCAGGACAGATTTTTCTACATACCTTGCTCGGTGTGAGGGTACAACCAAATTACTGATATTTTCCCCCGATGCAATTTGTATCATCACCTTATAATATGAAATCACACCTTAGTTTCAATCATTTTTGATTTATAACACAAAGTGTAGTGTTCATAAGAGTACCATTAAGGATCATTATCATGTGGGAGGGTTACATAAGTTAAGGTGAAGTTTTTTTATAGGGATGCCGAATATAGCTCTCAAATTCGTCACTCAGTGACGCTCATGGCGCTCCAACATTATTTACCCGCGCGGTCACTGGACCATTTTTTGTTTAGTTCATCCCTTAAACCATCTCAGCTCCCGTGGGAGTATGCATCCAGTACTGACTTTCCAAGTATGCACCACCGGTCTAAATTAACCACAACAACCACCTCTGACCTGACATGTACCCATTTACCTATTAAAGAGAAGCATTTTTTTTAGTTTGTGTGTCTTTCTCAAGGACGCAAGTGTCGTGACCGGGAATCGAACCCACACCCTCGTGACTTAGCCACCGGAGCTCAAGTCAGATGCACTAAACCACTCGGCCACGGTAGCCTAGGGATCGCTGTGAACTCGAGTTCACGTGTTCTGGGCTGTCTAATAACAACTGCTTCCAGCACTATTTTCATTTTCAACACTGTCTCACGAGCCAGTAGAGAGCAAATTGATTTTTTTCTCAATTAAAGGTAGTCTCTATTGAACATGGTTCTTCTTTGGAAGGGCACATTCATTTGCATTCTATAATTTTTCAAAGTTGGGCATTACGTGGAGCTTTCTATTCTGATTGAAGCATCGTTTTTTTCCATGACAAGATTAAAATGTTACATAGATAAATCAAAACAATACGATTTGAAAACAGTCCAAGTAAATCACCAGTCAATAATCTTCTTAAATTGCTGTGATGAAATTAATTATTGCACTGTTTAAACAGGGACTCAACCCTGTATTTCAACTCGTGGTATAGCTTTCATTTTTCCAACAGAAGGATATATAAGGTAGAGGAAAAGATAATGCAGTTCTAAAAATGCACGTGAAATAAAATCGAGTAAAAGAACAAATTCTCTCAATGCACGCCCAGCGCAAATCCTGAATAACAAGCGAGAGGTCGTGATTTGGACCTATGACGTCAACAAACAGCAGTAGCTCGCTTGTATGCAACACCGCATGCAGGGGACAAAGTTGTGACCTGTGCAATCACGAATCTTGCCCGCGCACATTTCAAGCCTGCCGACCACGTTCAAAACGTGGGCGTGCAAGTTTCAAACTTGCGCGGGTTTCTATTATATACGTGTAGGCGTTCAACGTATAGTATCTCTGCGTATAGACCATGTGAACGTGTTTACAATAAGTGTGACCTTGTACATTCTTTGAGTATTCTGGCAGGCAAGATACTACACTGGTCCTATGGGAAAGTTGACATTTTGTGTCATAACTTCCACATAAAACCAAGAGTTATGAAAGTAAAAGCTGGACAAGTTTTTAGATGTGCCCCCTTTCATCATATCAAAAGTTGATAAGAATTAGACAGTGCAATCTCCATAAAATGTAAAGTTTTCTGGCTGTACAAACCGTGCCTGCAGGAAGTCCAGGCTCTGTGGCTCTTTTGTAAACATGTGATGTCACTAGGTCACATCGTCTATAAACTAAATGTTTAGGAGTAGGCATAAGACTTTCAAATGTGAGATGATCCCGACCCCATTACTCTTCTTAATTTAATAGGTCATATAAGAAATACATTTCCAAAAAACTGGTTTATCTGAGATTTGAGTGATACAGCGGCGTGTGCTTGTACATGATGGTTTATCATGTGTTGGCAAGAGAGCAATCTTGATGTTCGATGAAGCTTTGGGGGTAATGTGCATATAATTTGCATAGATAAATAGCTGCTGCTAATTTTTAGTTTTGGGGCAGAAAAAGCTTCTCGAAACGTTGCCGCCGCTATAAGTTTAAACCGTATACCCGCAAATATTACAGGCGTATCCGGCAATCATGCTGCCTGGTAAATTTCAGTATAGCTTTTTGATGTATGTAGTGTACACAAATATTTATCGGTTAACACAAAATGTTTTCAAATGTGAAAACAAAGCATTTTCCAGAAAACAGGAAAACATCAGGCTTCTTATGTGCCATAGGCCGGAAACCAGTTGCAATGGAGTAATTTATTTTATGCATAACATGACATTTTGAATGGCTACCCGTGTCTCTGTGCAAATGTTAAAATGTAGTAAGGTTACATGGTCCGATTTTCGCGAAAACGTCGGATCAAATCAGCCACAAATCGGACCTAACATCTTTAAAGTACTTTTTATGCCTAACAGATTCACGAAATTTGAGCTCTGTTGTCTGATTTGTTTTTCCTATTTTTTGTTAGTTTTTTCTTCAGTGGAAAGAATATATAGAGATCACACGTTTTTGAACAGTTCTTCGAAAGGTGAGAGGTTCGGAATTTACAAGCTGAATTTTCCTCTTCACTATAATCTATGCGTTCGCACATACCTGATGTAAATATAGACCAGAATCCAATACTCTGAAAACCAAAAAGCCTTTTTTTAAGGGGGGAATTTGATACAGAAATCGAGACTTTGAGGGCAAGCTCAGCTGGTGCAGGTTTACCGATCAACTTTGAATTAATGCTGAATTCGACGAACCCGTGGCTGTTTCATGTGTATACCTTTAAATCAATTTCGGATTATTTTCCCAAATCACTGAGTGTCAGTGTATATATTTCGATAATTCTGAATTACATAAACCAGTGGCTGCTTCATGTGATGAATCAATGCTGCATTTAAAGAAACACGGAAACGGTGGCTGTTTATCTTCAATCACACACACAAAAATAACGTTGGAAAATACATAAATTCGAAACAAACATGTGACATTAACCCTCTTGCTGTCTGACCATTCAATACCATTCACTGTGGTTTTGAATGATAAATAAACTATGCCAGCCTGCAATATATGATACCATGAGGGAATGCATATGTACACAGTACACAGTTAGTTCTGTGCACAGTTGTGCCACCGTACACAACCTTGGCAGTCGAATGGTTTCAAATGGTTGGTCAACTCACTGGAAAATGTTGCCAAGAGTCAATGGCAGTCGGAGGGTTAAAGTGCTTCAAAAAGCAAAAGGTTAAGAGTCATTATATCGCGATTGCAATAACGCTGTAAGGCTTCTTAAATATGCAAGCTGTGAGTGTCCTTGAGCAACGAGACACTGTAACAAATTGCATGGCTTCACCCGGTTACAAACTGGGACCCGTCAGGGAATTAACGAGCACTATTGACGTCTTCGATTAGTCGTAGTTTAAAACGAGGGCTTTAACATTGTCCCCAAGGTTTTGAGACTAATTTGACTTATTCAGCCCAAGCGAATAGTAGATGTAATTAAGTTTGCAAAGTGCACTATATGGAGATTGGTGATCGGAATAGTGATCAAGACATTACAGTGTGTGCGATCGAATTGTCATAAACACGTGGGTGGGGGAGCAATGGAACACTTGCTGCACACGGACCCCTTCTCTTTTACCACTATAGCAACTTACATCCCTGTGAAGGAGCCGTACATAATAGCTCTGAAAACAGCCGGGGCAGATAATTTCTAAAAATTTACCCGGATCACGAGTCCCGTGGGTTCTGACCCTCTTCTGAGTCAGGCTGACCTGAAAACTGGTTTGAAATACAATGGATTTTAGCTCGGATTCTACGTCAATTTGACCCGTTCCGGGTCACAGTGAGCCAGAAATGGGCCGGACCCTTAGGGCCTTGAGCTGGGTCAGTTCTGACCCGGAAGTTATTGGAGTGTAGGTTAATGTGGTAAGCAAAGGGTAATGGAGTTGGGTTGGAGAGTTTAAAATCATCAATACTTTTAAGTAATAGAAGCATCACCCCATTTTGGGAACAATTTGACGGTAACAAGTCAACAATCATATCAAATGTTATTAGTAGTTTGTTAGGCAGATAATCAACGTTTTTACAACTCAACAAATAATATTAATAATACGCAGCTCTTATAGGTCGCTTTATCACACCCGCGGCGTTTCAAATCGCCCATTAATCTTTCTACACGGTATGTTGAGATTAGTTCGACATAAGACCAGTCTATTTACATAGCTGTGGCGCTATCTGCAGCCAAAACACCGTGGCGAACTACTTCCCTTAACACGCGGGACCAACGGCTCTATTCGTCTTATTCAAAAGGACGAAGCAATAATGGTTAAGTGCCGTGCTTCAGGACAACATTGTCAAGACCGGTACTCCAACCCACACTCTGGTGATCAGAAAAACCATGCAGAGCTTGAGTCCAGTACCCTTGACCGCTCGGCCACGACATGCCATTAAAACATTACACAATAAAAGTTAGGCATAACATTAAACACAACCCCTTTTTTGGGGGGGGGGGGTTGAGGGGGCTTGTTGTGAAAATAAATGTTTTATTTGAGACATTAACTTACACTACACCGTTTGTATTAAAGGAGTTAAAAGTTGACAAATTTTAGCATATTTTCTCCTTTTTGTGGTGTGTGTGTGGGGGAGTTTTAACCCGTGTTTTTCAGAATACAAGAATGTCCAAATATGCAACACAGGGCTTTGAGCGCGTATAGCGTTGAGGTGTTTCATCATACAAAGTGTGGAACTGTGAACAAAATAGACCCACACAGTGAAGGGACGTGGTACACTATGTGGACTTTAACACGTCCACACGGTGTTTTTTGTTTTGTTTAGTGTTGAAGAATATGATTTTAAAAGGAACGTCCACAGCGTGGAAATGCAACAAAGAGCTGTTTGCGTGTGTGGGGGTGTGGGGGTGTTATGAGGACTTGTTCATCCATTTACATTTTATTTTTACTTTTTATTTTCTCTGTGCAACTTTTAATTAGTGCAATGTTTAAACGAAGAGATAGTACAAGAATGAATATTGATTTATAAGACTCTGAAATTACAGGTGGATTTGATGTCATGCTAAAAAATCGCTATTAGGCTGAACTAAAAATAGCACGACCGTTAATTGCTGAATTAAGTTGACTATGTAAATTAACCCACAGTATAATGACCTTCCTGTATCGACATTTTAATTAAAAATTGATTTTACGGTCCACGAAAAAATCGCTTGTTTTTATGGTTTTTTTTAAAGTTCTTTTCTTGCGAGAACAGCCATGGGATGGTGTATTACATGTTCTTATTGGATTCATGTATATACAGCATTGAAGTGTGGGCAGACTACATGCACAGGTGATTTGGGAATCCAAATTAAATGAACCCCTCAAAGGAAACCAAGCTTGAAGTTCAAGGTTTTTATATCTCTAAATGTAAATCTTATCTAATAACATGTGGTTTTCATCATGCTGTCAGTGTTATATTGAATAGGACAGTTTCTTCGTAAAAATTACAATTTTATTGCTCATTGCCAAATTTCTGCTCTTTGACTCGAGGCAGCTGTAACTTTTTTATAACAACGAGTTGCTTACAATGACAATATTACTCATAGACAAAATCCTGCTAGTTAACAACAACAAAAATTAGACAAAAAGAAAGACGTCAACGTATTAGTTTCAATGGACACAATTACTATCAAATAATATACTGTAAATTTTGACAAATCGTTGCCTTGGACGGTGAGGTTCCCCGCAGGTTATATTGGTTAATTATTCTGAAACCATGAGTCATGTTTCAAGATGGATGAATTGTGTTGTGGGGAAACACCACAATGGCAAACCGCTGTAAATATTGGATGGCGTGTTCTCACTTCTAGACGCAATTGTAGTGGCAGAGGTCTTGCGAGTCACGGGATGGAGAGAGAGAGAGAGAGAGCTCTCAATGCAAATGGGGGACCGTTGGGGTTCGAGTTACGTCTGAGATGGCCTTAATAACCCGGGTCGCGGCAAAACCAGATGCGGCCTGAATTTATGAACCTGCATGTCAGAATTAATTACTTGATGTTGCTATCTGATGAGTCAACCCTTTACGCAGCTAGGGGACTGCTAATTTTGTGGACAGTTTGCTCTTTTAAAATGTTGTGTTATTGTTATTTTGTCTTCGTCCTCATTGTTACTATTGTTATTATTATTGTTTTATTTGTTTAAGTGCTAAAGTGCGATAATTGTATCTTAAAATAGAAGTGAAATTTTGCATCGGGTATGAAGAATAGAGTTGTGTTCTACCCATACAGCGATGTGTGCTAAGCACTGTATAGGCCTACTCCCAAGTCCTGTGGAAAAAAAAAAAAAAAAAAAAAAAAAAAAACAGGCATATTACTTTGGTGGGAATTGAAACCCAAGAACTTTGCCATTTTAGAGCAGATGTCTTACCACCTAGATCACCAAGGCTGCCCCTACCCTCCCACCCTTTCAGCCAGGTCTCAAGTAGTTCAGAGTTCCTTTAACTTGAGTTAAATATCTTCAGCCAACAGTTGTTTTAACCATTACAAACAATAACCGCGTGCCAAAATTAAAAAGGAAATTATGAAGGATGTGGTGTTGTTTTATGAGATATGACTATACGCCTCACTTCCTTTTTGAAATGTCAATAACACAAACAATATGTTATCAGTTTCCTTATAATTGTTCCAAGATATGTATTATATACACAAAAGAAACTTTTAGACATGAATGTATTTCTCTGTTATTCATCTTGAACATAATGGGCCTACAATCATTTGTTTATTTAATATGTTTATTTAATATATCATTTATTATTAATTTGAATTTATTATATAAAGAGTTACGAGTAAATCCATTACAAGGTCCATCGATTAATGTTTGCTTTAAACAAAATTCGAATCGTAGTTAAATGTCACCGAGCAAAAAATCATTTTTATCGGATAACTTGACTTGCTGCGCCCCCCTTTTTTCCAATCTGGTTCTTAAAAATGATGCAAGTCTTTACAAGGCAAAGGAGATGACAGTCTGTCTCCAGATAATCTTGTAATTGAATCAAACACATCTCCCACATGACACTGACATTTATTTACTGTATAATAAAAACGAGTTCTCTATAATCTTGGCTGCCGTTATAAATGTATATTGCTCGAGACAGCTCAGTTCCATTTCACGAGGAATCTCAACCCAGCTTCCCTGTTGTTTCGTCTTTTATAGTAATACACTGATTGTATTTGGAGTCTGTGATCTACAGATCTTGCATTGGTGTAATTTTGATGATGTATTTCCAAAACAACACACTGGATATTTGACATAGCGATCTTCAATACGGTGGGAAAGAACGGTGGCTAAATAGAACGGATGGGATTGATACAGAAGTATCCTAACTTAAAATTTGTATCAAAGCGCTTTCGTCTATTATCGCCCCGTTTACTTGGGTCGCATTATAATACTTGAAACTATCTCAACTCCACTGTAGTATGCAGCAACAGCATCCCTTTAACAACTGGCGGTATTCTCATTATGCGTAAAAGGCTATCATTTAGCTATTTCAGCGTCGGCATGGTTTACATCAAGATGATCGGCATATAAACAAGATGGCGGCACTGTAACAGTTCATAAAGGACAATAATATTAAGGCGCAATTTGTGTTCGTAACGCTACATGTTGTTTTACATCGGCACGCTGCCAACATCAGTCATTATAAAAAGACCAGAATTCGCACTTTGTGTGACCCGACATCTACATGAATCAACCAGTCTGTGAGAGTTTAAACTCAATCAGTCATCAAAGTAACGAGAAAAAGCGGGAAAACCCAGACAAACAAAAACATCACTATTTTCACTGTTTTAAAACATCAGCTTTCGTACTCGCGAGATCAAAATTAATTGCTTTTCTCATTTGTCAAAAACCGCAACATTTTTCAGGCAAACATAATTCAATTAATGTTTTCCACCATGAACACCTTTACACCATGCGAGTTATGTGTAAATTTGTGGACATTTCATATTTTCTTATGTTGATGCGCGGGCTTTAAAATACAGATTTACTTGATGTAATATTTGTGCAAGCCTGGTACTGTTTAGAGGTGATGTGATAACAACATGCTTTCATTGTTGTTCAAATGAAATAGTCTGGCATATACAAAACTACGAAAATCTCATATCCGCATTCTACGACACAACATTTACATTAAAAAAAAATAATTAACCATATGTGGTCAGACGCGGATGTATCATTACACGATTTAATAACAGCACAGTCTGCATAACAACTTATGTCAACAATTAGGACCAAGGACATTAAAGCAAACCATTATCAAATAAATCAATTGATGTTTCGATTGAATAAATACCGTAGTTGTGGGCTTGGTAATTTGAGTCGGCCTCTTTTTTGAAGACAGTGGTTGTTACAGTAATTAATGGTTTCAATTTTTATGTGGGCAGTTTGGATAGACTTGCTTAAGTTTAAAAGGATTTGAATTGTGTATATTTATTATTGTTCTTTTTATGTTTGGGAAGCAGAACATTTGTTACAGTATATCTGTGTTACAGTATATCTGTGTTACAGTATACCTGTGTTACAGTATATCTGTGTTACAGTATATCTGTGTTACAGTATACCTGTGTTACAGTATATCTGTGTTACAGTATACCTGTATGTTTGACATTACCAGCAATGGTCACAGAGCAGGTTCATTTGGGGTTCGATTTTAAGTGCAAATTGCTTTATTAGATTACACTGAACTAAAATTAACCTAAACTATGCAGCAACATTTTTCGAATACAGAGACTCTAGATTCACAAATGGATACTGTAGGCATAGTATAATGATCGTTATCAACCATTCATTCTGTGTTCTGTATAGAATGAACAATTAGTGTGTCTGATTTCTCATCTAAAGCAAAAGCGGGAAACATTTGACGGTATTAATGTTTTGTTGTTGGCGAGAGTTGTTGGGTTCCAACTAACTTGGGCGTTTTTGTGGGCTCCCCGCTTGACACGACATGCAGCATCTGTGGGTATTCTGGAACTAAATTATCATTGATTGCACAAAGTGCATGTCTTTGTGGTGTTCAGGCCCTTTCTATTTGAACTGTTTGCTCCCTAACGTTGGTAGGGTGATGTTATTTTGGGGGAAAACGAAAACAAATTTGCTTGCATTGAGTTCTAATTTAAAAAGAGGGACGAGGTTGAGAATATGTTCCAGGCAATCCGGCCAGTGAGACTCAATCGAGGGAGAATCAATGCCGATGACAACCTTGTACAAAACCCGTCGTCCCCGACTATGCTGGAGAATCGCCTACATGTTAAGTGTCGGACATAAATTGAATTTTGTGCCAGGATGCTCCCGTTCTGAATCCCCTCGGAATGTTGCAGAGAAACTCCCATATTTCCACTCAGGGAAAAATAGTCATGCCCCTTTATCATATTAACGCAGGGCTCCGAGGTCAATTTCAGTTTTGTGAGGCACTCGTTTAAAGTGGGGGAAAGTTACAGGTCTCTAAGTCCACGTTAAGTTGGCGTAAAAATTGTATTTTGATTCTCTAGTTCAGAACGAAATTTTAAACATGACGTCATTGTATATCAACAACAGATGGGTCTGTACATTCCAAGGATGAATTTCCACGTCAGTCAAAAGGTCAACTTCAATTCCGTTTTGATTGAATACCCTCAACATTCAGGAATGAACTACACATTCTCTTTACAAAAAAATGTACCGAATTGAAATGTGACGTCATTGGGTGTCAACACCTGCAAATTTGTACTTATTTATATTAAGAAAGAAGCAAACAGGGCAATTTCTTACCTCAGTCCTGAGAAATATTTGAAGCACTTAGTGTTTTCTTTCTCTCGCCCTTCGGGTAAGTTCCAGAGATAAAGCAGGTGACAGTGATGTTGATAATTACGAAGACGAAGGTGATTCCGACCGACTCTATATTTCAAACACACTCCGTGCAAAAATCGAGGTCTGGGCCGTTCATTATCTGTGAAGTTTTCCTTAAAATTTCCAACCAACCGTGACCTGTCGGCACGAAAGGATCTGGAGAGCAACACTATACCGGCTCCTTAACATATGACTTCCTTGGTGACGAGAGACACGATGTTCACATCATTTCCCCACCAAGACGGAATTTAGGTTTGATATATCATTCACAGAAAAACCAGGGTGGTTGTGGACGAATGGGAGCATGAACCACGTGTCATCAGATGTTATCTGATACTGTATCCATCAATAGGTCCGCTTTACTCCATTGATGGAATGCTTCCAATGTACTCACGCCAATCTACCAGCAATTGTTGGCATCAATCTCCCAGCATAATCAAGGCACGCCGAGTGGTTGATCCGGTGATTATAAAGCCATTGCTATGACGCAAGCCTTTAAATAATATTCACAGCGACTTTTGTCTTCTGCAAAGCACAAATGAATTGTCATCCGGTGTAGGGTCGTCACTAGATAGAACACGGCGTACACTTAATTAACTCCCGAGTGAGAAAAAAAAAAGATAAATGGGTGATGGCTGGCTCGCCATTCAGTGTAATTTCACAATTTTCCCCGTGCGTTCAGTGGCTACGCCCGGAGCCTTCGCGCCGATCTGCTTGTCAGGATTTAGAGATCTCAGATGGCTGAGATCAATACAACTTCTCTCACGGCAGTAATTACAGCAGTTGTTGACGGTCGTTTTGGTCTGTTATGCATCTATTCTTCAATGCGGGTTCTCAATGATATCACTCGTGTAGTGCCACTATCGCTGCAGCGTCCTGAGCTCTACCTGTACAAACAAATTGAGGTAATTTGAGTGCATGAATATAAAGTACACGTAACAATTTTAAAGGGGAATTTACCTTTTATATGCTGATGATGGCATACGTACCTCTACACATTTTTCAGAATACATATAATAGCATATTCAAATAATGCTCGCACAAATGGGTCTGTGTGAGCTTGTTTCTATCTGTTGAAACCGAGCACTTTAACAAAAGGGATCTGCGTGTTTTGACACAGCGTTGACGTCCAAAACAATCGGAGAACAAAGAGAAGTCCTCGATTTACGGGATTCACAAACATGTTTGTGTGGGTGAGTGTCTGTGTGTACTTGTAGTGACATTCAAACAGATCACGTCAGATCATCAATCCAGTCAGAGGCGCAGCTGAATATTTAGAGCAACACTTACAACAGTCATCATGCACAGATCGCAAACAGAGTGTAATCTTATTGCTTAAATGTATTTTACAGGATTGGCAAAGATAAAAAACATAATTGTTTAGATTTAGTCTGAAAGCTTACTGACATCCAGTTCATGTTATTGAACCTTTTTTTTCTGTGAAATATTTTCCTCTGAAATAAATTACTTGACTCGACCTGACAGTTTACAAGATACTTCACAACAAAGTGACAGCTGTCAAATTATATTTTTCCTTGATAAATAATTCCTAAATGCATGCCCATCTGTTTGTGGAATTCCCCCCTTTAATTAGTCCCGCATCCTGGTATCCTCCGACTGTGACTAAATTGAGACGGCGAGAGAGAAATGCCTCGACCCCGGCCGCCGTCTCCCGACAAAATAGGAGCTGCCTGGGCTATTCAGTTGCATTAAAAATAGAAGCAAGTGTTATAGTGTCAATGTCACATCAGCACGGTGCTCTGACCCCTGGAATGGATTTTGTTTCCTACCGAGCTGTCTCGAGCAACCTCAGTCGTCAACGTTTCTCTCGATGCTAAATCCAAGAAGCAGAGCTCTGACGACGACGCGGTAAACTATTATGATATAGATTCACAGTGCATCAACCTGGTCAAGGGGCTTACATCTGTTCGGCATAATGTAGACGTTGTTGGTAAGGAGAGCAAACAAAATGAGGGAACCACTCCAAAATATTACCAAACACATAATGTTTGGGCAAGTAAAACGGCGCATATAGGCCTAATACTAAAGCTTATAATATCTAGTAGTGTGAATTATTATTCAGTACGTGTACGTGAGCCCCATTATAACCTCTTATGATTCTTTACAGTTGTATATCACAACACACTCTAGAAACAGTGGCCCAATTTCATAGAGCTGCTTAAGCACAAAAAGTAGCTAAGCGCGACAAAACTATGCTTACCAGAATAAGGTTACCAGCCAAACTATCATGTTACATGTACAATTTATGACTGGTATCTTGCTCATTTTTGCTTAGCAGGCAATTGTTAAGCAATATTTTCTGCTTAAGCAGCTCTATGAAATTGGGCCCAGGTCAGAACTGACCCGGATTCCGGTTACCAGTTGACCTGACCCATTTCTGGGTCAGGCTGACCCGGAAACTGATCAAAAGGGAGATTGCGACTCGGATTCCGCGTCCGTTTGACCCCTTTCTGGGTCATTTTTGACACCGAGTCCGGGTGATTTTGACCCAGAATTTGGTCAGGTCCCGCGGGACCCGGACCCGGGTCAATTTTGAGCTGATAGTTTTTTAGAGTGTAACAGACTGTGCATAAAGTGGTCTAGCAACATCTTAGGAATTTTGATCCAAGCTGTAAGTATTGCCTACGATGCTCACACTTTTGAGACTAAACACTTAAAGGTATTGTACACTTTTGGTAACAGCTCAAAATCAGTGTCCACATTTTGTGTGATTAAACATATGCATGAACAAACAAAGCTGTGAAAGTTTGGGCTCAATTGGTCATCCAGGTCACGAGAAAATAGTGAAAAGAGACCTTATGTGTTTTCTGTTTTTTCAAATTATCGCGCGCGATAATTACTATTGTTTTACTCGTTTCTCAGAAACGATAGCATTTTAGGCAGAAATATTTTATGGAACCCTTTCTACCATTACTTACTTTAAATCATGTAAGTTATGTGTGAATCTGTGAACATTGTGTTTTTCGATCTTACCAATAATGTACAGGGCCTTTAACAGTGGTAACAACGTTTATTTCGGTTTGTCAAATTTGTATAAGTACAATACTATGAAAAGCCACGTAACTAAAAAAAAAAAAAAAAAAAAAAAAAAAAAAAGGAAACCCAAACACACATTTTTTCGGGAAAAAATAATAACAACTTTTGGTTACCAAACAACAAACAACAAACAACAATTTAAACCAATTTAGCTTGTTTGAAAAAAGTCACGGTTGACTTAAAGGGAGGGTATAGGCCTACTTTTGGTAAATACTTGAACAAAATAATGAACATAAAAACTTACTTGGTAGAGAGCATTGTTAAAAACGACCCCCTTTGAAGTAACGTAACTTTAGAGAAAGAGGTGATTTTTACACCCAGAAATTTAAATCTGAGAAATGCTTCAGGCTGAATCGGGCATGAGGCCTTTCTCTGGCATCCGAGAGCACATAATTCTACTCAACAAGATTATTTTTCTTGAAGTTTCTTGAAGCTTTGATGACTAATTGAGCCCTAATATTCAGGTTTGTTATTGTATGCATAATTTTATGTTGGGATACACACAAGTGTGGATGCTGGTCTTTGACAATTACCAAAAGTACACCTTGCCTTTAAGCGTTTTAGGGAAGGACTACGCCGAGGTTATGGAGTTTTTCAATTTCCACATAAAATCAAGGATTTCGCAATATTAAGATAACATGTGCCTGCATGACGTGCAGTGTCGAGTCTCTTTTTGCACATAAGTGATGTCATGAGTCACACATCGTCTACGTCTTGAAAACACACACACACACACACACACACCGTGTTAAAAATGCACTCGGTAGATGAATCGTATGAAAAGCTACACCATTAAATACGTCACGTATTTGTTTTCTTCCTATACCTTTTAGACCGGTGTAATACAGGTTTCCTGTACCATTGTGATTTTCCTCGCAGCTTCGTTCAGGCAGTATCGAGTCGCATGAACCGAACATTAGCTGGCAAGATCATGGTCCCCTTTTAAAAATACAGCTTTGGCTTTGCCTCTAGCTACGTACAGGGCCCCGTGTGTCCGCCTGAAGCTTCGTAATACCCCAAAGTGCACCTTTTCAAAAATTATCGACTGAGTTCGAAAGGAGCCTTTGATTCTTCAACTCTACACACAACTTAGCATAGACAGTTTTACGAACGCATGACATCTTTAATTAACAACATTTTAACAGACACTTGAAGACGTACGGTGAAGCAGCTATCTTTGATTGCGTATGAGGAAGACTGTGTGAGGTACTTAAGATCCCCATCTAAATGAACGGAATGCTAAAACACACTGTTAGTTTAAAGTGAATCTAAAGTGAAGAATTGTCACCCCCTTGTCCCCCCCCCCATGAGATCAAGAAGAAAAGTATCACAAATGAATGGTTCGATACATTGAATACCACCCCCCCCCCATAGCAACAAAATAAAAAACAGTCTTCTTCCCTGCCCCACCCCCTCCCACATTTAATTTGTCCGGTTACGCCACTGATTTTTAAACATAAAGTAACAGAAGTACGAAAGAGTCGTACAGCAAATTTGCAGCAGCAAGATAATAATGTATCCACCTGATAAAACCACACTGAAATACTGTTCACTAGTAGTAGCAACCTACTCGCCTTGTAAAATATGTCAGTCAAGAAACAGCTGAACTATATGAAATCCCTCCTCCGAGGTTCACAAAGGCACAGTGTTTCTAGTATTAGCCAAGGCAAAAAATAATTCATAAGAGACGTCATCGAAGATAAAAACCAATCTTCCAAAGGCTTTAGATTAAAAAAAAATAACAATAATAATAATTGCTCAACGAAAATGCTGGGGGGCAGGGAAGAAGGAAAAAAAATCACTTAGTGTTCTACATTACCTTGACAGCTCCAATACTGTCCTTAGCAACATATAATAAAAAAGCAGTGATACATTCCACTGAAACGTCTTCAGAATGGTCTGATCAAAACGTCTCAAGCGTTCTCCATCATCTTATAGTATCCGGGCAGATGATCCAGAGGATGCGGGGAGGACACAAAGCGATGACACCTCACACGTGCTCCTCGATCACCCATCCATTAAGATGTTACAGTCGCCTTCCAATTTGCCCGCAAATCCCCGCAGATGAGACACAGGTTGGTGACACTAGACTATATAGCGTGGGTATCCGCGGCGCAAGAGATTTCCAAGCATGTAGTTAGAGCGAGCGGGGAACCGTGTGACTCATCGCCGAGGAGACGACGATGTAGGCCGGGCAATTTGCTCATCACCATCATCCTCATCACTGCAGGCAATATCGGAATTGATGGCAGTTTCCATGGTTAAATAGGTGGGCACCGCGCAGTGCTATTTATAGCATGCATTAAGGAGAAATTCTTGTCAAATTATAGGAGTGACTTGGTTTCTAGCTCTAACCGTGGATGTGCGGATGGGTTGTTCCATTATGGACGCAGGGTTGATATAGACAACATGAAGAAAGGTTATGCTGTCTCGTGATGCTTTTTTTCTTTCTTTTATTGAAGTGATCTTTTGAAAGCATCGTGCGTTCCAGACAAAAAGAAAACGATTGTAATTTTATTCGTGCTCTGCATTGAAGAAAAGTCGTTATCATACGAAGCACACCAACAGGCCAAATGAATACGGGTAATCGGAAACTGTATATAATGGATTGAATTCATCTGATCCCCAAACCAACGCATCTAAACGATATATTGATGGGAATGATGGGCATTATTTCCCCCAAATTATACCATGGTCAGGAAGAAATGTGAACTATTTAAGGTTAAAGGGTTCACGGTGTAAAACATTGGTATTTAAAGAGCAAATTCATTCCAAATTCTCAAGCTTCAATTAAAAACATCTCTTACGACAAAATGTCACGAGTTAAGAGTCAAGTTTTCGAGAACATAGCAGTAAACGTTTTAAGGCTTTTGCATTTTGTCGACGTCATATTTGGGGGAAGGGTGTGCAAGAGAGGGGTGGGGCAAGGTTCCTGCCCCCCCCCGCCACTCTCCCCCTGGTTTGCAGTTGTATAAAACAACATCTGTATGAGGAAAGGTATTCTGGTGAGGAGCCCCTGAGATAAAACCAAGCTGTTTGGAACTGCCTCTGCACCGTCGTTCAAAAATGCAAGGTCAGGGTTCAGGGTTCAGGGTTCAGGGTTCATTTATCCCACAGTATCAAAACAATAATGACACTATTAATCCAATACAATAAACCATTAGTACCTGTTCACAAAAAGAGTGCCTATTTACATTCCAGGACATCATGGCAGGCAAGATATGGACAACTTTACAATCTGCGTCACAATTTCCGTATAAATTCAAGAGTTCTATAACCGCACACGTTTGAGATGTACCTTTAACTCTATATCAAACGTTGATACAAATCAGACAGTACATTTCCATAGAGCAAAAGATGTTATATTTTCTTCTATTGGACAAGTCATGCCTGCAGTAAGTTCAGGCTCTGTGGCTGTTTCTGTAAACAAGTGACGTCACAGGTTACACGGTCTATAGTAGAGAAGATGGGTATGTTTTTTTCATGCGGTTTCGTGTAATTTTCACTGTTAGTTAATGAATGGTTAAAGTTATGTTTGAGGAGAATAGTGTTCACATACTGATGGGGCTACCCTGGTAAAGAGCAAGGATGACAACAATATAACTGATGGTAATAATTATATACTTAAAAAAAATACAGTTTACTTAATAGATTGGATTGAGAAATATGTGCAAAAAAGTGTTGTGAGGTCATCTTGATGCAAAATTAATGTGATACATCCATTTAAGAATCTTTGGGCCTTTTAACTCTGGCAAACAAAAGCGTAGTAACCATGGACACCCTCAGATTGATCTCAGTACCTTTGTTCGCTTTCTGATTCCCCGCCAAGAAACTTGGATGAAAAAACAACAACGGTGACAATAAAACATCAATAATTCTTACAAAGTGTGAGTCCAACAAAGCTCGAATAAAAATTTACAAATCTTGGAACCAAACAAGAAAAGTATATGTTACTAAACTGAAACTTTTCTTCATGACACAAGCTTAAAAAATGTTCTATTTTAAAACGACCAACTGCTATACTGACGCTAAATTTTATGCAAATAGCGGCCAAGGAAACAAGAAGTGTATGGGAGAGTCTAAAATAGTAGCTACAAAAACAACTCAAGTAAAAAACATGTAATCGTACCAGCAAAATAATGTATATTAGTTATGAAGGTTCTTTAAAGGAACATTACAGAATTGGTTTTTGCTAACAAAACAGTTGCTGGCAGTGTAAGCACGTTATGTAATCTACCATATACATAAACTGACAAACCTGTAGAAGTTTGCGATAGATCGGCCATCTGGGTCACGAGAAAATAGTGAAAAACCGATTACACAATTGCGTGAAATCATATAGATTCGACAAATGAATAAAACGCTCACTGAGCGATAAACTCCAATCGAAAAATAAGTTTATTCATTTCTCATCAAATATGGCATTTCAGACAGAAATATTTCAAGGGATGTTTTCTACTATCATCATCATTAGACCGTGTAAGTTTTATGTAAATCTTTTGTTCTTACCAATTCTGTAATGTTCCTTTAAAAAGATATATCACAGTGACGCAACAAACAGCACCCGCAACACTTCCTGCAGGTGTTATCATGATTGTGACTGTAATCTAATCAGATCCAGATATCAATCCGTGTGCCTCGCCTACGGGAAATTCTGCAGGTGTACTAAGATAATAATTATTTTGCATTATGATTACGTTAAAGAATCATCCCTTACTCCATACTCTGTCGTGCGGCTGCTTGAACTGCAAGTCAACAACACTCAATAGGTTCACTCTCACATGAATTGTAAGTTACCCTGATTGGGATGTGACGATACCCCGATTAAAGATTCTTGTTCAGGAAGTACGTCATGCGTGCAGTGCTTGCAGGGTGAGTGTGATGCATTATGGGACTGAGCATGGGACTGAGCATTAACGTTAACGATACGTTTGCCCATCCCAGCGCCTTTGGTTTTAAGGCAAGGCGCTGGGGACGAGCGAAAGCTATGGGTGACTTTTGGGACGCTAGGTGGCAGCAAACTTACCAGGTAAACCCACTGTTCTTTGTAATGTGCGCATGCTTAGAACTACGTATATAATGGAACTTTACTTGGTATGTATGCTGCCATCTAGTGTCCCTAAGGTTAGAAGAGAACCATACCGACTATCAACCTTTGAGTTATAAAATGAACCGGTGGTTCAACAACTAAACTTGAGTCATTTGAGCCGATTTCACAAAGAGCACATACTTACCTATAACTGTGTATCAATCTTAATTGCTAAGCAAAGTGTGTTATCACAATACAAACCACTATGGCAGTATAGACAACTCCTCTTAAGCCAAATCGTATACATAGACCCATTGCACTATAGCCGCCACCGTCGATGAAACGTACACGCGTGAAAAGCTATCATTGGCTAAGAGTTAAAGGCCCTGTACACTACTGGTAAGATCGAAAAACACAAAATGTTCACATATTCACACATAACTTACATGATTTAAAGTAAGTAATAGTGGAAAGGTTCCTTAAAAAAATTCTGCCTAAAATGCTATCGTTTCTGAGAAATGGGTAAAACAATAGTTTTTGAAAAACAAAAAAACACATCAGGTCTCTTTTTACTCTTGACTTGTGACCTTGATGACTACTTGACCTCAAACTTTCGCAGGATTGTTTGTTCATGCATATGTTGAATCACACAAAATGTGGAGACTGATTTTGAGCTGTTACCAAAAGTGTACAATACCTTTAACGCGCGTGCACGTTTCTATTGTTTTTCATCAAAGATGGTGGTCAGTGACGTCATGTGCGATAGCTATCTATTAGTGCTTTGTGAAATCGAGCCTACTTTGATCTGAGAGTTTTCCTCTCGTTATCAATGGCCCAAGTGATTCAACCTTTGGTTGACAACAACCTTCTGCCTATATTGATTATTGTTCAACCTTCTGCCTACATTAGGCATATGCAAGATTTGCATGGAGGGGATACAATCTAGTTTACTAGTAAGGTTTGCTGTACCACACGTATACATGAGTAGGATTTGAAACTCTGCACGCTGGGAATACATTCATTATGCAAACAGTTTCATGTTTTCAGAACGTTAACGGCCGGCTACAAACCTCAAACCACATACTCATTATAACCGAATAATAATTATAACAATACCACATTTATTGGTCGCACTTCACCACGCATAAACATCTTAACAAAGCGCCGAACGATTAGATATTATTTTCTTCATTCTATAACAAGTGAGCATGAATTATAATATTGGTTATCAGCTAGCATACCTTGTCACAGTCTAAGAGAGACTGGTACTGTGCTTGTTTTTTGCTTAGCAGGAAATCGTTCAGCAATATTTTAAGAAGCTCTATTGAATTGGGCCATAGGATTTATCTTCATTGTCAATTCCGAACCACATACTACAAAATCCCACACTCGTACAACTAGCTGAGCACAATGTTGGGTATGTTCCCCCCCCCCCACCCCCGCCCTCACTAGACGACAACAAATCAAGACCCGTCCACTGTCAGTCTCAACTTGGCACAGTCTTATTCTTCACATTGTCTGGTATCCCCAACCGCTGCTCTTCAGGTAATTTCTTGTCCCACGGAGCGGTCTGAACAAATATACACTGAGTGCCATCACTATCGCAAGAGTGTGGACACATCGATTCTCTTTGATTACTCAGTGGTCTCGGATGGTTTTCTGTGGGTTTGCTCGTCATCGTGCACGGCTATATAAAGCCTGTCACTGTCGCTGTATCAGCCAGGACCCTAAGAGATGCTTTAAAGGAACATTACAGAATTGGTTTTTGCTAACAAGACAGTTGCTGGCAGTGTAAGCACTTTATGTAATCCACCATATACATAAACTGACAAACCTGTAGAAGTTTGAGATCGATCGGCCATCTGGGTCACGAGAAAATAGTGGGAAAAAAAAAACGATTACACATTTGCATAAAATCATATAGATTCAACAAATAAATAAAACGCTCACTGAGCGATAAACTCCAATCGGAAAATTAGTTTATTCATTTTTCATCAAATACGGCATTTCAGACATAATTATTTCAAGGAGTGTTTTCTACTATCATCATCATTAGACCGTGTAAGGTTTATGTAAATTTGTGATCAAAAAGTATTTTTACAACTTTTTTTTCTTACCAATTCTGTAATGTTCCTTTAAAAGCTTTATAAATTTTGGCCAAGTTAACAAGTTTCTCAAATAATATATATTTAGGCCTATACCTTGACTGGACCCATACCTAGTATTTGCATATAGCAAATAAACTCAGTTTAATTGCATGCATTACTTTCGGGCTTACATTTCTAACACTGTCACCGGCTTATACGAGTGGGGGCGTACTTCCACGCAAATGTAAAGATCTCAATTTCAATGGCACAAATCTGCAGGAAGTGAGTCAGAGAATATGGGCATAATACTCCTCGTTACAAATTCAATCTTGGTGGGGGCTGTGACTGGGTTCAAGTGAACGGATTGAAGAGGTACAACCTTGGGTTGATGGATACGACTTCCAACTTATCTAGTTCTCAAGAGGCCGTTATTTGTGACTGTAACTTATGTGCCACAATTTCCCTTGTTTTTACAAGATGAGTTTTCGGAAGCGAAATTCTCAGGGTTGTCAGTCTTATTTACCAATTTTCCACGATCGAAAGAATGTTAAATATTTTATCTCAATGCTTATTATTTATTAACGTGGCGTCAATACCGATATATATATTCTTGTTAAACAACTCTCTCCCACTACCCCACCCAATGTTAAAGGTAAGGTCAAAGGTTGATTTTGTGTCAACGAATGTCGATTTACAAGCATCATTTAAATAAAGAAAGATAGAAGAAAAGTCACATGTGAAAGTTTCAACTGAATGAGTGTCTAGCTTGTTGAGACAACAACAGAAAAACGACAACCTGTCAAATCCAACTTGTTTAGCGAGGTGACAGCGCGGGTACCAAGTCATCATCTCTAGCTGCAGCATTCGCGAACGGACACCAACCCTCAGAAATCTGTGAAACGATTCATGCATAAATAGTTTCTCATATTCAATAATTTGGGGGTTAAAAAAAATTCCAAACCACATTGGGGAATCCTTTCTCAAAATAGCTTCTATCAACAGTTGCAGTGCTTCTCACCAAGCAAGTTTTTATGATATCATTAATTTTTGGAGTAAAACAATCTATGATCCCATCGATAAGTGTCGCGTTTCAATTTGCCAAATCGGTAGAAGAACACGAGCGTGCACAAAAACCCTGACAAAATTACCCTGACAAAAACCCAGACAACCACAGAGTTAATGTGAGTTAAATGTACTTTCCCCCAAATCAAAGTTGTGTACCAAAGGTTTATACATTAGCAATAATGGAACACATACTAATTTGTCAAATACGATTTATTCTTTAATTTGTTTGTTGGCTATAGTTTATTATAGTTCCTTGTTTGAAATTGGAAGTTTTCTTCAATCAAGCGGAAACGTTTCTGTGGATTTGTCCAGCTTTGAAAGTACCACAAATGAACTTTGAACATTTCATTTTGTAATGACGCGAATGCCGTGCCAGACATTTCACTCCACGGACGGACCGACGGAGGCAACATTGCCTCCGTTATACCTGTTATGGTCATTGCCTTTGGTGCCCCTTAATTACCTTGGTGCCTCTTGAACTGTTTCGGTAGAAATCAAAACCTCCCTTAAAGATGTGCTTTTTACTTAAAGGCACTGGACACTATTGGTAGTTACTCAAAATAATTGTTAGCATAAAAACTTACTTGGTAACGAGCAATGGAGAGCTGTTGATAGTATAAAACAGTGTGAGAAACGGCTCCCTCTGAAGTAACGTAGTTTTTGAGAAAGAAGTAATTTCTCAGTAAAATATTTGAATTGATTTTGAGACCTCACGCGTGAGGTCTCGAAATCGAAATCAAGCATCTGAAAGCACACAACTTCGTGTGACAACATGGACAAGGGTGTTTTTTTTTCTTCCATCTCGCAACTTCGACGACCAATTGAGTTCAAATTTTCACAGGTTTGTTATTTTGTGCATATGTTGAGATACACCAAGTGAGAAGACTGGTCTTTGACAATTACCAAAAGGTGTCCAGTGTCTTTAAGAAAAACTGCCTTGAGTGGGGCAAATAGGAACAATATTTGGGGGAAGCAAACCTTACTAGATTTTATCTCCGCAATGCAAGTTTCAAATCATACTAGTGCTTAACAAAACGACAGACCGACGCACGTTCAAAACAAACACAAAACTAAACATCACATTATAGTTAACATCTGCATATGAATCAAAAGAAGACACCACAAATATACTTCCTTGTATTTAGTTTTTCTTTCGAAAAAACATACTTTCAGTTTCTCTCCCTCCAACAAAAAACAAAACAAAAAACATGGACCATAACTGGGGTTAGTGATATACTAATTCCTTGTTGCAAATTCAGTCGTCAATGTTTTCCCAAACAACAAATAAACTTCGAAAATTGCAGACTAAGTCTTTAAAAGTTTTTGTAAATTAAAATTGTACAATCTAAGCTGCCAATTCCGATGATATCTGTTTCACTTGGTACTGCTCAAATGTTTGGTAAAATAGCAAAATGGTGAGCTTAATTAAAAGCCCCATCCTGCATCAGTTTGACTTGTATGTTCCCATAAGTAGGGTCCATAAAGTTTTGATACAATTTTATTCTCGTGTATCATTTTGTTTTAATTTACATGCATCGTCTATACGAACCGAAAAAATCGGCCAATAATGATTGACCAAATTAAGTTCCAATAATGTTTTTAAAACCGTTCTCAGCTTGAAACAATGTTTATTTACATACACAGGTGCGATAAAGTGTCTAAGATCCCCCTCCCCCAATCGGGAACATAAAAACTAAAATGAAAAAGAAAGAACAATAATATTCGACTACATTAATAATGTATCAACTGACATTGTGTAGCCTTATGAACAATAATCGATTGGAGCCGCCATAATCTTTGACTAAGTATAGTACAAAGAGGATTTCAGTTTCCAAGGTGAGAAACACAATCCCGAGCTGTAAATCAGGTATCACACAAAGGCTACAATGAAGGCAAAAACACCACACATTTCTGAGCAATTAAAACAACAGAAAATGTGTCTTACCTTTAAGATTCAGAAGGGACCTGTCATCTGCGGCAGGAGATCCGTATAGGTGTGCACACCAAGGTGTCAGGCGGGTTCAAAAAGAGTCCCATTGTCTGTCACAGCAGTGTGCGGGATCTGGACGTCACGACCTGGCGGCCTTTCCCCGATGGCACGATGTGATCGCTATACAACTGCAGGTATAGAGCATTATAAACAATGACACGGCGTTGATGATGCTATTTATAGAAGCACTCTTTGTGGTGGATAAATATTACAGTGTTTGCTGGCGATGGGGAAGAATCAATAGTGGCTATAAAACCTGCGGGTAAAAGTATGCGGGGCATCCCAGTGTAAGAGCAACAATAAATGCAAAAACGTATTGATCAACACAATTCACATTCAATGTCCATTCTTACCAATACCCCCAAGTGTGTTAACGGCTAGACTTGAATGAGTCATACTTATTTGGCATAAAAACATCAACAACGAAATAAAATAAGAAATTATATATATTTTTTCTTTCTTTCTTTCTCTCGCCCTCTTTGATAAGTTGGGTGCAGATGAAAGGCTTAAATGCAAAGTATACCTTCTTATATTTGGTTTAACCTTTCAATTGTTTGAATCATATAATGTAGATAATATGCAATAAAACCAACCTGTGATAATTTTATTTGAAAATGTGGTAGCGTTTTTAAGATATCGCCGAAAATCTAGCTTGAAAAGTTACGTCAACGCAGAAAGAATACTCTATAATAATAATTGGAATACAGTTACGAGAAATGTTTCCATGCATGAAAAGTTTCTCAGATTACTTCCCCTTTCTCTTAAAGGAACATTACAGAATTGTTTTTTTGCTAACAAACAGTTGCTGGCAGTGTAAGCACTTTATAACATAACAATTAAAATTTATAAGGCGCTATTCCATCAAGATCATAGCGCACTAGAAAGAAATTAACATGGAAAAAGGTGAGTCTTAAGGACTTTACGAAAAGCAGATAGAGTATTAGATTCCCTAATCACAGTAGGAAGATTGTTCCAAATCATTGGCCCAGCCACACTAAAGGCCTTTTGACCTAGAACTTTGTTTGCTCGGGGAACATTCAAGCGAGTGATGTCAAGTGTGGACCGAAGAAATCGTGGAGGAGTGTAATGTGACAGTAAAGTGGTAATATAACGAGGTGTAGATTTGTTCAAGCATTTAAAAACTAGAAGAGCAATTTTAAAATGTAATCCACCATACACATAAACTGACAATTACAAACCTGTAGAAGTTTGAGATCGATCGGCCATCTGGGTCACGAGAAAGTAGTGAAAAACCGATTACACATTTTGCATGAAATCATACTGATTCAACAAATGAATAATGACAGTGTAAGTTTTATGTAAATCTGCGATCAAAAAGTATATTTTACAAGTTTTTTTGTTGACCAATTCTGTAATGTTCCTTTAAACCACATTCCTTAGAAGGGAATCGTTTCTCAAAATATTATACCTTTTCAACAGCTGCAGTGCTTCTTACCAAGTAAGTTATTATTGTCATTAATTATTAGAGTGATTACCAAAGGTATACCCTTCATTTAACCATCTTATGTATCATTGTGTTCATCTTTGCACCCCCTCCCCATAATCCCTATGAGGTAATGAAACGCATAATTTGTTTGTTACAATTCAAAGTTGGCTGTATAGTTTCAACCAATCTGGAATTTCTAATAAGCAGATTTCTTTCCCCCTCAGAATAACTGCTATGTCTGCAACATACAAAATTGCATTCGCAACAAGTTTTCAGGCATCGGCTATGATTAATATTAATCGCCATGCGTCGTTTACTTTCTGCATCTGTGAGTAAAATATGGTTTTGAAACGAACTTCTTGTCCTGCAAAATACCTCTAGGCTTAAAACTATAGGTAGGCCTAGGCGTAGGCCTATAAGGTTAACACTAATACAACATCAGCAGTGGCATAACCAGAGAGGGTATAAAGGAGCTCTTAATGAGATCGAAATAAAGTACAAAATAATGAATAGTTCGACACAAATGGTATCCCCCAGTAAACGTTCATGAAATGTAACACTCTTTCTCTTGTATGTACAGAAGCCCCCCCCCCCCCCCCATCCCACGCTCCAACTAAAATTCTCTATGAAAATGTATAAGATTCCTAGAACACAATAAAGACACAGTAGTGGGGGGGGGGGGGGGGGGGTCATTCCTTTGCATGCCAGTGTAGTCAACTGTAGCAAAAGAGCCTCTCCTCGACAGACTTATAATTTTGCGGTTTAACACGGTTGTTTACACTCAGTACAATACATGTGTAAAGTCTATGAACACATAGAAATGAACACACAAACGATTTCCAGTTCGACTCTGCAAACACCCCAAATGACCAACATGGGATATTCACTGCTATTAAGATCACAAGCAAAATGCTACATACCTTTGCTCTTGTGAACAAACTTGTGAAATTGTGGGTTTTCTCTGACACAGCACTACGAAATGGTCACACAAACTCATGTAAAACAGGACATGTGGAAAAATGACCGCTGGTACACTGTGAACACATTAATGTTGCACACGGTATTAAGTACATACCAACATGCACGGACACTTGTCCAAGGCAACTTATAACACGCAATCTGATTGGCCGGAACTTCTGCTGATATTTTTCACCGGCCTATCGACGCATGTGAATTAGCGCAATTAATGTTCATTTAAAGGAGCTCTGTACTTCTGGTTTTGGGCCATTCTGTGAATTAGGGCAATTAATGTTTATTTAACTTCTTTGTTTGTTCTTTTATAGAGTATTCCATTAGTTTTTATATGGTCACACATTCAGAAAGTTACGATTTATTAGGCTTATATAACCATGGGCTAATAGTTTCGAATTAAATGCGTTTGATTTATTTATTTATTGCAGGGTAGATGTGAGGGTTTTTAACTTTTTGTATCGCCTAATTATGTGATAAAATGTTTCCCTTTTTTGACTTAAAAAATATATATATATCCATTGAAACATAAATTTAAATACATTTTCTGTGTTTTTATTAATGAACTTGTACAATTACCTTTTGGTGAATAAAAAAGGTAGCACTTAACTAAAACACTTCAAAAAGAAAGAAAAACAATCTAACAGAAAATAGCTTTGACCTACTTTATACAGAATGAATACGTTAATTTATACAGTTTTACAAACAACAGATTTGTTGCAAATTTTATCAATTATCGTCTGTAATTATTCCCAAATTTGTTCAAAATTAATGAACATTTAGTTTAAATTTATGTAGAATTTAAATCTGGGATAAAAAGTTACATTTGTGTTTCATCCTCACACAAATGTGTGTTTTCAGCACTGTTCACTCAGTACTTTTCCAAACTTGATTTTGGTCACGTGAACTTTCACAGAGATCATTTTTGAGGTTACATGGTGTGGTGCAATGAAAAAACACCCCATACATAGATTGCCTTGTGATTGGTTTAGAGAGCGTCACATGATATGTCTCATTTTCACTGGATTAATAGAACGCCGCACACAGACGCGACAAACTATACCCATAGCAACCAGTATACTAAATCAAGAGCAACCAATGCACTATACCCATAGCAACCAATATACTACACATGTATACCAAGCGCAACCAATGCACAATACCCATAGCAACCAGAGTACTACACCCACATAAACAGCAGCTACCTGGTAGTCGTCTATGGTAGCTTTTTGTAAAGGGTATTACAAATTAAATGCTTCAACTCATGCTATGGTTAAAACTACGACATCCTCAGTGATCCCCAGAATGCTTCAGGGATCACCTCAACAGTCGTAGTTTTCAACCATAGAACTTGAAGCAATAATTATTTGTTTACAATGCATTTGATCTACTCGGCCTTGCCAATACACGGTCCCAAAATTGTATTGGCCCTGGACACTGCTAGGATAAACGCAAAAACCAAAATCCAGTCAGAAATTTGGGTCAAATTTTTGTGAAAAATTTGTGTTTACAAGAAGAAAAACAAGTGGTAAAAAATAAAAATAAATAAATAAAAATATAAATGCCTGAGACTGTATACAAGCCTAATGCTTCACAGAAACAATGGAGGATGCCCTCGGTCATTGCCTTGGTGCCGGCCCTTGAAACAATCCAATAGAAATTTACAATTTCCTCATTCGCTACTTGCATGGATCCGCCATGTGCGTGTAGAGCCTTGACTTTATGCTTCATTTGAATTGTATTGATGTTTCTGTTTGGATGAAAGTGTCTTTGCATTACCGTGGAGATAATGTATACAGAGCTATATAATGCTTCTATTCACTGCTGTCCCCAATTTGAGGCTCTACACGCAAATGGCCGACCGTGCAAAGGGCGAATAGAGGTGCCCTTTACAAAGGAGAAAAACGCCTTGGTGCCCTTTTCCTTTCAAGAACGAGATCACGGCTGCCGTTGTCTGGAGAATGTGATCACTATTATCTCAAAATGAATCCAGGAGAGAAAAAGCTAAATTTGCGAGTGGCAGAGTGGGCATGTGTAGCTGACCGGATCTCCGCCTCATAGGCCCTGTGCTTGCAGGTATCGCACATCCAGAAAAGGTTGTCCATTATGGGCCGACCCGTCACAATGCACGTCGGGAACTTGGCGTCGCAACTGGGACACGACGAGGACCTGTGGAGATGATCAATAGTTTTGGAATTGAGGCGTTTTACAAATGGCGGATATGTCACCAAAATGAGGCTTGGGGCCTGTACTCTTCTAGGAAAAGTTGGATTTAATAGCATGTCATGACTCGAGTTCTGGTGGTTAAATCATTGGGTTGTGGGCTCGAATCCTGGTCAAGACACTTGTCCTTGAGCAAGAACACTTGACTAAAATGGCTTCTCTTCATCTAGGGTTATAAACCTGTTGCCTGTGAGGGTAGAGGTTGATGTTGTGTTTGAAAAAGCCTTCTGGGCGCCACGGCTGTACTCCCCAGAGAGATAAACAAGATGACAGTAATATTAATGGCCCAATGACTAAGGCACTAATGTAAGCACATTGGTTGTTGTAAATGTGCATATAAGAACAAGTTAATGTTATTATTATTATTATTTCTATTGTGGCTGCATAGTCGGGGCATGTGCAAAAGATTGTATCATAATGCAAAGAAGATAATATGCCTATTGCATGGTTTTTCAAAGTTGCATGTTTCAAAGCCCAAAATGTTATTTTATGTATTTATTTGTTTGGTTTATGCCTTTACTGGCCGGTCTATTTTTGGTATTGTTTTATTTTATTATTTTTGTGTATTTAGTTGAAGTTATTCTATTATTTGATTAGTTTTATTAATTATACCTTCCATCAGTACTTTTTTAAATCTTCTAGATGTTGAAGTTTTGTTAAGTATATTTTTTAGATGGCCCCTGTGCATATGGGCTATTTGGACACACAGCCTTACGACACTTACCAATCTGGTAGCATGGTATCACAGTTAGGGCACTCAGATTTATTGATTCTGGAATCCTTGGGAGAGTGTCTGCAAGAAAAACAGAGTGGATAGTAATTATAAACTTACTAAACCATGTATAGACCTGATTCAATCACCTAGCGTCATCATCACAATAACCTGGTTGTTCCATTTTGGGAATCAATGTCCCTGTGTGTTTTTACAATGCATTTTTTTACAACCCAATTTAGGCAACGCTGCCATAATTTATATCTGCAATTTGAACCCCGAAAAGTCAATTGGATTAAGCACTAACTATCAAACTGTTTTTTTTTCCCGTTTTTTTTCTTCTCTTTATTTAAAGGGGTGAGGAGGAATCAAATGAATAAGGTTTTGCATTCCAAATACATTGCGTGCCATTTAAATCAGTTGTTGACATCACAACTTTGGAGTATTAAGTTGACTTTAAAATGGCAACGGTCGCTGAGCGAATTGTCAACAAGAATCTTTTGTATATATTTGTCAACAAATTACTGCACCATAGATTTACCCTCGAGACACTCCTATCCTCAAAATTGAAATTAAAGATACAAAAAATTTGTCAATTTTACAAAGTTGCTAAGAACAGGGCGGCCAATTTCCACTACCATGAAGTTTTTCACATACACCCTGCTAGGGTCCATAAAAATACACACTTTACAGTGGTAAGCAGCGCCATGAAGTTGGGCCAAGCTGGCTTCCTGGCTACTTAGCAAGATTACTGCCATGCTTAGTAGCACATTTGTCGGCTAAGCAACCTTACGATGACTGACCAACAATATGTGATTCTCTAGTTTGCATGGCTGGCTGAATGTTAGCAAAACAGTTGATTGTGTTGACAGATACTATGACCAAAGTCAATGTTTCTGCAAACTTTAAATTACAAAGAAAACATCCCATGAACAGTTGCTTTGTTGCAAACAAATTCAACAGTATTTGTTTATATCTGTGTATTATCGTTACAAACTGTGGCCATCTTTTTTGCTTAGCATTTATGGCTTTCCATAGTTTTCCAACCTTGGTTGGCAAAATTTCTGGCTGTGATGTTGCAATGGAAAGGTCTATTGTCTCAAATACGCCTATTTGTAATTCGTTATCATATTCATAGTTCAACAGCCGTGGTGTGGTAAGCCACTTCATGTGTTAATAATAATAATAATAATAATAATAATAATAATAAGAGACATTTATATAGCGCTCTTACACGAGGTACCACAGCGCTTTACAAGAAACTATACAATAAGCAAATAAATAATGGCACTGATAATGGGAAAACAGTCAAAGCAATCAGTCATTGAACAGGAAAGCTTTGAGATGTTTCTTGAAAACTGCAAGTGACTCCGCGGAACGAATTTGATGAGGGAGACAGTTCCAAAGGCGCGGAGCATGTGTTGAATTCACCCTGTTTGTCCTGCCACTTTTTGTGTATAACTTATTATTTTATGTTAAAGGAACATTACAGAATTGGTTTTTGCTAACAAAACAGTTGCTGGCAGTTTAAGCACTTTATGTAATCCACCATATACATAAACTGACAAACCTGTAGAAGTTTGAGATCGATCGGCCATCTGGGTCACGAGAAAATAGTGAAAAACCGATTACACATTTGCATGAAATCATATAGATTCAACAAATGAATAAAACGCTCACTGAGCGATAAACTCCAATCGGAAAATTAGTTTATTCATTTCTCATCAAATATGGCATTTCAGACAAATATTTCAAGGGATGTTTTCTACTATCATCATCATTAAACCGTGTAAGTTTTATGTGAATCTGTGATCAAAAAGTATATTTTACAAGTTTTTTTCTTACCAATTCTGTAATGTTTCTTTAACAAAAGCTAGTAACTCCACAAAAAAGCTAATTCTTAAACTAGTTTATACTAATACCAGGGGTCTCCACTCCACAAGCTTGCCTTCAGGACACCCCCACCACTTAATCCTTACTGTAATCCTAGTACCAGTTGTTATATTTTCAAAGCAGACTGACTCAAGTGGAAATAGACTGAACTGAACTGACTTACTTGGTAAATATCTCCAGTGCTAGAGCCTCATACTGCTCCTGCTGTGACGAACTCAATGCATCTGTAGACTCCAGCTTAATGAAGGCCTTTGAGCACGTCCCGAAGGCACGATTGGCACAAGCCGCCAGTCCTAGCAGGGAGTAGATATCAACCGGGTCTAGGATGTCATCATATTCGCGTAGGTGGAGGGCCGTCTTCATGCTGGCATCTACGTAGCCTGGAGTCGAAGAAATTAACAATAGAAATTTAGCTTTTTTTTGCTAAGCAGAAAATCTTAGCAATAGCACAGCTTTAAGAAACTGGGCCAAGCTTTCAGATCAGTGAAGACTTTTGTCTTTGTTAAAGGCATCAGTCTTTTTTCAGCCATTTTGCACTTTTCACATTCAAATATTAAACTAAATTGAGGCAGGAGAGCAGAAAATAGTATGGTTACTTCATGAGTGATGAGAAAAAAGAGCTTTCATTGCGAATACAGGGATCTTGTCGTGATAACGGAATGTCGCCATTTCAGACACCCTAAAGTAATTCCTTCGTCCCCCTTCACCCCGGTGCAAATACCTTGATACAGCTGCCTCTGAGCGAGTAAGAAGAAGTGGTAAGCTTCCGCTCCTCTCCATGCATTGTCTATCAGCTTGGTGTCCGACGTTGCCATTGCCTCTTCTTCAAGCAAGCCAGCCAGAGCAGAGGCAGCCTTAAAACAATTAACCAATCATTTCAGTTTTAGTATTAAAGTTATCAAGTAATAAACCACAAGGGAAACTGACAGGGCAAATCTTAATTGATTTTTGAGTTGAACAAAGACAAATTGACAAGAGCGGGATGTGAACCCCGACCTCCGGATTAACGCGCAGACACTCTACCAACTTTAGCCATCTAGTCCTAATGTTGGTGATTGCCTTATTTTGTCCATTTTATGTTTGTCGAAGAGTGCCAGTCAGAAGCCATTCAACTTGTAACTGCGAATAACCAGGGATCTCACCCAAGTTTATGATACAACCTGGGAAGCGGCAGGAGAGGGATGCAACTTTTTATCTAATATTAAGTAATATAAAGTTACCAAGAAAACATGGACTGTGGAATAATGGGATGAAACAGAACTTAATTCAGGAAGAAAAACTAAAAAGAAATAAAAAAAAAACCAGAAGAGAGCAGTTTTGTAATAGACCATGTAAGTCTTGCGCATATTCAAACATTTTTGGGACCACTTTGGTCTAATGTACGTTGCTTAACGGGTGAAGGAAACAAACTTGCGCACATTAACAGGTCCCAATGTTTTAATACACGTTAGACTTGCACAGTCCATTATTACAAAGTAAAGCTGGCAAATTAACTCAGAGAAAGAACCAAGACTCCTGAGGGAAAACTTACCTCGGCTTTCTTTTTGGATTTCGCCTTCAATCTTGACGAAAGCTTCATCTGCTCATGGTAGCTCTCGATCTGTATAAAAAATTACTTACGTTTAACACCAACTATTTTTGAATCAAGATACCAGTGCCAAAATTCATGGCTCTGCTAATCGTGAAATTCTGAATTTACAGCCCATAGAATTACGTGTTTTACAGGGCCCCGCCAGAATTCCGTGTTGAGCAGAGCCACGAAATTTGACCCATTTTATTATAAACCAAGAGATCAGTATTTTAAAACGCTTTGATGCAGAGAAGACACTTATGAAGCTAGTTTAAACTTGAAGCTAGTGAACCTTGCTTGCACTGTCATAGTCATATGCAATTTACAAACTGATAGACCCTTTGCAATGACAGCCACCACTGATGAGGTCAAACAATGAAAAAATACACAGTTGTGCCACCGTACAGTTGAATTGTATACAAATAATTGATGTTTAAAAGAACATTACAGAATTGGTAAGAAAGAAACTTGTAAAATATACTTTTTGATCACAGATTTACATAAAACTTTAAAGGTCTAATGATGATGATAGTAGAAAACATCCCTTGAAATATTTCTGTCTGAAATGCCATATTTGATGAGAAATGAATAAACTAATTTTCCGATTGGAGTTTATCACTCAGTGAGCGTTTTATTCGTTTTTTTGAATCTATATGATTTCATGCAAATGTGTAATTGGTTTTTCACTATTTTCTCGTGACCCAGACGGCCGATCGATCTCAAACTTTTACAGGTTTGTCAGTTTATGTATATGGTGGATTACATAAAGTGCTTACACTGCCAGCAACTGTTTTGTTAGCAAAAACCAATTCTGTAATGTTCCTTTAAGACTGCAATAGTATTGATATTTTCATGAGTTAAAAGATGAAGCCAAGTTGAAAGGAACACTATACCATCATTTAACACATGAAAGTATTCTCTTCATTGCATGAATGCAACATGTTAATTATTTGTTGTATACAAAAACCAATTATATCTTAGTCATTTGATTGGAGGATAATACTATAAGAACAAACAAAATGTTCATCCATACCAGTAGAGCAGCAAGAACATAAATCTTCTTGGTTCTGAGCGGCTTCACTTTCTTCTTGGAGTAATCTTCAGCAATCTGTTTCAATCAAAACAAAAACAACAACAGGGAGACAAATAAAAAAACAATGTACTCATTAAAGTGTTGCTGTCAATTGGTCTAATGCAATGGACTCAGTTCTGGTGGCGGACCGCGATTTCAAATCCTGGCTTAGCCCAACATGGCATGTCCTGGCCGAGCGAATAAGAACATCAAACTCAAGCTCTGGTGTTTCTGATTGGCAGAGTGTGGGTTTGAGTCCCGGTCGTGACACTTGTGTCCTTCAGCAAGACACTTAACCATCACTGCTTCATCTTTCGGATGGGACGTAAAGCTGTAGGTCCTGTGTGTTGTGTAATGCACGTAAAAGAACCCAGTTACACTTATCGCTAAGAGAAGGGGTTCGCCCCGGTGTTCCTGGTTTGATTGGCTGCATATTGCGCCACAGCACCTTGTAAACCATTACATGGTGCTATGTAAAGGAAAAAGGGTCCCATACTTCAAAACAGAGCTCCACATTATACCTTGCAGGAAGAATACTGAGCGCTTTGAGACGCCCATCGGACGAGATTAAGAACTGCTTATTACTATTATTATTATTAAGCCTGTCAACAACCACAACAATTAACCACAATTTTAATAGATCATTTAATTTGCATTGCGATGAAGTATATGCATATTTTTTCTCCCATACAACTATGTGTGTTCAGCATTGCATACTCAGTACTTTCCAAAGTCTTTTGAAAAACTTGACAGGCATTTTAACTCAGGTGGGATTTGAACCCATGACCGCAGATGTCTTACCACTAGACCACTGAACTTGCCTGGTAGCTAGAGGCATTTTTGAACACTATATTTTAGCAACAGGTACTGCAGCGATTTTAATAGATGTTAAATTTGCATCTGGATGAAGATCTGCTCTAGAAAGGCAAGGGTCATGGATATGAATCCCACCCTTTGGGCTGAAAAAAAAAACCTGTTTGTTATGAAATTGATATGGTCGGAAAGATGTTTTAAAAGTAGAATGATTCCCACAAATTGTCCCTCAAAATTATTATTATTATCGTAAACTAACACAGTCCGTAATTTTGAGGAGTCAATTTTGACTGTGTTAGTTCACAAAATGGCGAACTGTGTTAGTTCACAAATTGCGGACTGTGTTAGTCTCTTTAAACACAGTTTTCGGATTAGACAAAGTTGATTACTCACGCTGAACATGAGCTTGGCCGACTCAATGAAGTGATTAGCTTTCCGATACAGCTCAATGGCCTGAAGCTTCTTATCTTTGTCCAGGAGGTGAGCTGCGTAGCGAGCCAAGAGGCTGTCTATCTCCTTGATGCTGTGGGTCTTGGCCAGCTCCACGGCCTGGTCCCACTGGTTCAACTCCACACAGCAGTCTACCGCCTTCTTGACTTGGTGACACTTGAGGTAGGCTGCCACGGCCTCTTGGCACATACCGACTGTGACGAACATAGCTGCAATGTCCTGATAAGTTTTAAATATCACAAACGTTAGGAAAAATGGCCCAATTCCTTATTTTATTAATTTGCTTCATACCTAATTCCTAATGTTTTTTCGATGCTTTTACTCTTTCTCATGTTTTATACTGTATTTCCTGTTGTTTTTACAAGTTATTGTATTTTGGTTATTTTATTGTTTTCCTCAGCCATTCATGTTTTTTGGTGTGTTTTTTAAACGTTTTAATCCTACTTGTAATTTTCTTACGGTTTTTACTATATTGCTAATTATTGACTGTGAATCACATCCAATTTGGCCTGTGGGCCACGAAATGTGATGTTAATAAAATGAATGAATGAATGAATGAAACAGTTTCCTGACAAGAACTAGAGAGCAGACTGGTCAAATCATACATACAATCATATATTGTTATTATTATTATCATTAGGCCATATCCTTGGCCATAAGCCAGTGCCAATATTTAACCATGGCAAGCTGGAATCTTGCACTTACCTCAGTGCTGAGAACAATGGTAAACAATCGTGACCGCCTCATAGTACAATAAGTATGTACTACAAAATGATACAAAAACTAAGCTGATATGAAAAATTATCTGAATCTGAATCTGAATTATACAGCCGGCAAAGCATCCTATGAAAACATCACACCAGTGTTTCTAATTCAGGCAATGAAGATATTTCAGTTTTAGACGTGGGAGGAAAACCTCCAAAAAGAAAAAATCCACACAATCAGGTAGGGACTGTAAACCCAATCCACATGCAAGGCTACAGTCTGGGAATTGAACCAGGGTTCACAGAGAAGAAAGTTAAGGAAGAAACCACTGAGCCAACCTGAACCTAGATGCCCAATTATAATTACAGATTCTTGTAGAAAGCAAGTCATAAAGCGTGTCGTGGCCGAGCGGATAAGAACACCACTCATGACACTTGTCGTCGTGACACTTGTGTCCTTAAGCAAGACGCTTAACCATTATTGCTTCGTCCTTCGGATGGGACGTAAAGCTGTTGGTCCTGTGTGTTGTGCAATGCACGTAAAAGAACCCAGTTACACTTATCGTGAAGAGAAGGGGTTCGCCCCGGTGATCCTGGTTTGATGGGCAGCATATTGCGCCAAAGCACCTTGTAAACCATTACATGGTGATCATGTATGTAAAAGAACAGGTCTACACTTCAAAAACATAGCTTTGTATACCTTGCAAGAAAAAATACTGAGCGCTTTGAGACGCCAATTGGTGTGATAAAGCGCTATATAAGAACTCGGTATTATTATTATTATTATTATTACAAAAGTATCCCTTAACCCTTGGAGTGCCAGCCTTGTTTTAAAAATTCTCAATCCACAGGCCACAAAAAAATAAAATAAAAATAAAAATATTTCGAGTAGTAGAACGTAAATGAACGTTGGCGGCCTGTGAATGGAGATTCAGTTTGACGTTTCAGAACGTTGGCGGCGCTCGAAGGGTTCCCTGCCGGTCTTGTTTTGGCCGTTCTTTATCCAGAGGGCATTTATATATTTTTTTGGGTGGACTAGTAGAACGTATGGGAACGTTGGCGGCCTGTGGATGGATACTTTGTTTGACGTTTCAGAATGTTGGCGGCACTGGAAGGGTTAATATCTGGTGGTAAACAGGTTGAGTTTTGGGGGTTATTTACCGGTAAGAGGCGATGATTCTCCGGTAGGGAATCAGCCAGCTTCTGCAATCCGATGAAATCCTCCAGCATGTAGTAACACTCAGCGAGTCTCTCTTGGTTGTTGCCTTGCACGTAGTAGGTCACGGCCTTGCCCCACTTCTGCCTGTCGGCGTAGTAGTCTCCGATAGCATTCCAGGCCTGCTGGAGTTGGGTGTCGTCTCCGCCGCCGCTTCCAGCTTTCAGGAGTTGAACGACGCGGAACCAGTCGCCGAGTTTGACACGTAGGTTGACGGCTAGATCCCTGGACAAATGAGTTAATATTTATAATCTGATAAATCAATAATAATAATAATAAATAATAAACAACATTTATATAGCGCTTCATACAAAGTGTTTCTAAGCTCTTTACAAATAGTATGGAATTGAACAAAGAAAAATTGACTAGAGCGAGATTTGAACCAACGACCTCCGGATTAACGGAGCTATCGTTATTTATATTTATATAAATAAACGATAGCTTATAAACATCAAAGAAAGCAATCATGAAGTTGAATTAAATAGGTAAGTCTGTAATCTAGTTTTGAAAGTGTTCAGAGTTAGGGAATCTCGTATGATGATGTAATCAAAATCAAAATGTAATCCTTTCATGTGTTCCCTAAATAAAATTTGTATCACATAATCCTTTTGTCAAGGCTAATATGAGCAGTCTAATGCCTCAGACTCAAGTTCTGATGGATGCATCATCAGCCTTGATTGCAAGGCTGTGTTTGCTTACTATAAAGCTAAAAATGTGCATAACCACAGCCGCACGAATGCGATGCCCGAATGCAATGCAACTCCTGTTCAGGTCCCCCCGACTGTCTTTAAACAGCACACCACGCTCTCACCCAAGGAAGCACACAAACACTCGTTTCCACACAGTCCCCCACACACACACCGCTATTGTCCACACACCGCTATCGCCCACAATCCTAGCGCGTGAGCCGTCAGGCTCACAGCCTTGACGATCTTGTACACTTCCGGGTCTTGCGGTTATGGTAATAAGTGCGCTCTTTGCATATCCACTCACCCCCCCATTTTCCACGGATTTGCGAAGAAAAACAATGAAACACATAAGACCCGGAAGTGTACAAGATCGTCAAGGCTGTGAGCCTGACGGCTCACGGGCTAGGATTGTGGGCGATAGTGGTGTGAGGACAATAGCGGTGTGTGTGTGGGGCTCTGTACAGGCGCTGTGTGTGTGCATGGTGAGAGTGCGGTGTCCTATTTTTTTTTAGAGTCAGTCGGGGGACTGGGGTTGTATGGCATTCGGGCGGCTGAGGTTTTAGTATCCTTGCTCTATGGTTTTAGCTAGAGTACTTGTCTACACAGCCTTGATATCAAGGCTACTGCATCATCAGAGTGTGGGTTCGATTCCTGGTCCTTGAGCAAGGCACATACTTACTTCTCCTAACGCAGTGTATAAAAGAGAAATCTGCAAGGGCTGAGATACTATTGTATTTGATTAATGCTTTAGTACTAATTAATCAGATTGTGGAATGGTCAAGGTATGCCTAATGAATCGAGTTAACAATGCTATAAAGTGCCTTGGATCTAGCTACTTGGATATCTGGGCTAAATGAGAACCAAGTATTATTATAAAACCTATTTGTAATCACAGTGCAATCTTTTAACATAAAATAGCTTAACACTTTGGAACGTTACAATATCAAGTTTTGAAAACAGCAAAACAACACGAACATTTGAGACCCGTGTCATGAAACAAACTGACAAAATTAGTCAATCTCGAGACCGACCTGCGATCCATGTCCATGTACATCCTCTCCGAGTCCTCGAATCTCTTGAAGTATGCAGCAACCTCCGAGCTCCTCATCACTTCACTCTGTAGGTTACCCAGCCGCTTGACAAACTCTATCCCTTGGTAGTCCTTGCAGCGAACGAACGCCTGCTCCGACATCTTCAAGTCTAAATTCTCCAGGGATGCCTCGGCGAGAAGACGCCTAAAATAATCAGAGGAACAAATTTCATACTGCTATGATATAGGTTCTCCCTGTCAATTTCAGCAAAAATTAATTCAGTTTCGTTTACCCTTTAGAGACCATAGCGGCCGCAAGCGGCTTGTTCTGAAATGCCCATAGCGGCCGCAAACGGCCGCAAGGTTTGACCTACCATCTCTCAAACAAGAGGGTCAACAGGGTCAAAGATAAGGTATCAAATTGAATTGACATTTTCCAATGCTTCCCATGTTAACATAGAATCTAGAACTCTAAAGCAAAACCATGTACTTTTGTTTCTTGATAGTTTTCCTGGCATTTTTCCTAAAAACAAAAGGGCAAAAACTCAACAAGATTAGCAATGTCTAGGCGTATGGTGAGGATTATACAGAAGTGGGTTAACACGATTTCAAACTCACACACTTCCTCAAACGAGGGACTTTTGGGATGCTAGGTGGCAGCAGACTTACCTGGTAAATCTATTATTTTTGGCGATGCGCGCATGCTTTAGAATTACATAAGGATGTGAGTATGATATGAAGTGATTTGGGTCAACAAAATGCTTATAATACATCAGCTTATGGCAAAACCAAAACATTTATGTATACTGGGGGTTAGGGTTTTTGCAAAATAAATACTTAGTTTTAATGCGTGGTAAAGTTTGCTTACCATAGTCTTGGGTGTGGGTTGTCCTCAATGAACTGAGCTGCATCTTCAATACCGACTTTCTCCAGAAGGTCTCTTGAGTCGCGAAGAGACTGTAAAGACAGATTTTTTTTTTTAAATAGTGCATTAGGGGAGGTGGTTTGTAGGAATGGGTGGTTAGCAGACGTCCCATCATAATAATCATCATAAAAATAAGTTCTTATATCTCTGGGAGTCTTTAAGCACTTATTATGTTTTAAAGGCCCTGTACACTATTGGTAAGATCGAAAAACACAAATGTTCACAGATTCACACATAACTTACATGATTTAAAGTAAGAAAGGGCAGAAAGTGTTCCTTAAAATATTTCTGCCTGAAATGCTATCGTTTCTGAGAAATGAATAAAACACTAGTTTTTATCGCGCGCGATAATAAACTCGATGTTTGAAAAACAGAAAACACATAAGGTCTCTTTTCACTATTTTCTCGTGACTTCGATGACCAATTGAACTCAAATTTTCACAGGTTTGTTATTTTATGTATATGGTTAATCACACAAAACATGAACTTTGTTTGCGACTGTTTTGTCAGCTCTACCAATCCTGTATAATACCTTTAAGACAGGTATGTTAAGTTATTGAACTACATGTGTGAGACCCATCTATATAGCACCTTGATGTGAAATCTGCGGCCAGCCATGCCAGAAACACGGGGGGGAAACCCCATCACTGTTTCCTAAGTTTTAAAACTGTTGAATTTCTGACTAGCGAGATCAAAACTAATTGTCCTGGAATAAACTCATCCAGTAGGGTTCTGCCAAGGATTTCTTTAGTGGTGGAAAAATGTTTCCCTGGAAACCATTGCGAGATGGATCAGTTACACGGTAGATCATATAAATAGACTCAAATCAAAGAAGTTCTCAAAATGAATGGCTTCGGACACCATTTTTACTGGTAAGTACCAAATTCTTAATTTCGTTGAAAACCTTTGAAAGGAAATTGCCAACTGCAAGTGTAATTTAAACATTTTGAAAATGTGTGGTGGTCGGAAACAGAGAAATTCTGCCAGTGGTGGTTGGAGAAGCCCGAGTGCCGGGCGGGCTTTCCGGCACCGACCACTGTGGACAGAACCCTGATCCAGTAGGTTGTTTTCTTGACCGGGAATTTTCTTGACGAGTTTATACACAACTGAGCAGTCTTATGTTTAGATGGTGCTTAGATGTCTACGGTCTGACTTCTCGCATCTGAGGTGCGATGGATTTATCTATTTCTATTTTTCAAATTTACCCAGTCAGTTTCCCTTGTAGTTTATTCATGTTATTACTTGATGAAAAGCCACAGCCTTTCTTCAGACACAAATATTCCAATGGCAGTTTCCCACCATCATGACCACCTTTACACCATACAAGTTATGTGTAATTATCTTCCAGTATGCGCTAATCCTCCAATCAGATGCTCGAACCGGAGTGTGATATCAGACGATAACCTACTCCCAGTTTTTATATTGCACTCTGCGTATTGTGAGTGTCAATGCGTCACGCTCCGCATACGGTCAGTGCACAAATTACATTCTAAACTTTGCGCGTGGAAAACCAAAAACAAAAACATAACCTGACCTCATTGACTTAATGAGGCTGGAAGATAAATTCGTTATCACACTCGCGTTCATGGAATACGGAAAAATATAGCGCGTCTGCGTCCCATATCCAACGAGGCCGTACGGGACGCAGAAGCGCTATATTTTTTCGTATTCCACTCGCGCTTGTGTGATAACTTATAATGTGAACATTTATAGTTCCAATCTTACTATGTTATGTAAACCCTTTAATGAATGCTAAAGTCAAGACACTTGTGCAAGGCACTTAACCATAATTGCTTCGTAAAAAGTTGGGAAGGTGTGCATTCTGCTCTACCAGCCAGGCTCCCAGTGGATGACACCCATGCCTACATCCTTACGGACTGTGAAGGCGGTAACCCTGTTTCAGCCCGAGGAGTAGGTGGCAACGTACCCCTAGTGACAGTTGATTTGGGTTTACAGCCCAAATCAGTTAAAGGGACATTACAGAATTGGTAAGAAAAAAACTTGAAAAATATACTTTTTGATCACAGATTTACATAAAACTTACACGGTCTAATGATGATGATAGTAGAAAACATCCCTTGAAATATTTCTGTCTGAAATGCCGTATTTGATGAGAAATGAATAAACTAATTTTCCAATTGGAGTTTATCGCTCAGTGAGCGTTTCATTCATTTGTTGAATCTATATGATTTCATGCAAATGTGTAATCGGTTTTTCACTATTTTCTCGTGACCCAGATGGTCGATCGATCTCAAACTTCTACAGGTTTGTCAGTTTATGTATATGGTGGATTACATAAAGTGCTTACACTGTCATCAACTGTTTTGTTAGCAAAAACAAATTCTGTAATGTTCCTTTAACCATAATTGCTTCGTAAAAAGTTGGGAAGGTGTGCATTCTGCTCTACCAGCCAGGCTCCTAGTGGATGATTCCCATGCCTACATCCTTACGAACTGTAAAGGGGGGTAACCCTGTTTCAGCCCCAGGAGTAGGTGGCAACGTACCCCTAGTGACAGCTGATTTGGGTTTACAGCCCAAATCAGTTAAAGGGACATTACAGAATTGGTAAGAAAAAAACTTGAAAAATATACTTTTGATCACAGATTTACATAAAACTTACACGGTCTAATGATGATGATAGTAGAAAACATCCCTTGAAATATTTCTGTCTGAAATGCCATATTTGATGAGAAATTAATCAACTAATATTCCAATTGGAGTTTATCGCTCAGTGAGCGTTTTATTCATTTGTTGAATCTATACGAATTCATGCAAATGTGTAATCGGTTTTTCACTATTTTCTCATGACCCAGATGGCCGATCGATCTCAAACTTCTACAGGTTTGTCAGTTTATGTATATGGTGGATTACATAAAGTGCTTACACTGCCAGCAACTGTTTTGTTAGCAAAAACAAATTCTGTAATGTTCCTTTAAACATAATTGCTTCGTAAAAAGTTGGGAAGGTGTGCATTCTGCTCTACCAGCCAGGCTCCTAGTGGATGATACCCATGCCTACATCCTAACGAACTGTAAAGGGGGGGTAACCCTGTTTCAGCCCCAGGAGTAGGTGGCAACGTACCCCTAGCGACAGCTGATTTGGGTCGACAGCCCAAATCAGTTAAGTGTAGCCCTCACCTCGTCCTTGTGAGTTGGGCGATATCTCACAATAAAAAAAAAAATAGTAATATTAATAATTCACCTTAATCTCCATGCCCAGCAGATTATCCTTACTCGGATGTTCAGGATCCTTCAAGATCTCATCCAAGAGCACGGATGTAATCTGGAGGTTCTCAAAGTGGCAGATGTAACCAGAGCTCAGGATGGGTTCCTGTGGGTGTATGGAAGGTAAGGATATACAAGGATTAATTTAGCCATCAACAAGTCAAAGTAAGGGAGCGTCTCTAACGTCAGAACGATAGGAATGTTCTAATTGGATCGGATAAGTATTCCAACGTGTGCTTCGATAGATAGAGCCCTTAGGAACAAATTACAAGTCTCTAACCTCAAGTAATCTCACGTGAAAATGGTGTAGCGTGCCATTTTGTTTGATACTCTTTCAGAGTAAAATTTGAAGTATGACGTCATTGGATGTCAGCAATAAATGGATAATGTTCCAAACAATTGCCGTTTTGATTTAATATAATGGGAATTCGGGAATGAACCTCAAATTTCACATACAAGAAGGTACGGACGCATTGAAGTGGGGGCGTCAGTAGCTGTTTTTGATTGTTCCCTGTTAATCTATTGGAAACACCAGACCTTAAGTCGAGTGCTCTTTACCGCCCGGCCACTACATGCCTCAAATTAGCTGCAATTTCTGCCCCGTCCCCTATCCCCCACCAAATTTGCTAAACCGAAAGCGTGAATCTTGTTATCAAATCTTTTTCTCTGGAATTAAATAGTTTTTTCAAGTATGATAAAGGATTGGAGCCGGACTGGAGTCCTCTGCGCCTTACCTCGGATCAAGATTCCTAAAGATATACATCCTGGTCTTCTCCATCATGGCAAAGAGCTCCGTGTTGTCCTCTGCCCACTTCATATCCCAGACGTCCTTGCGTTCAAACTCCAGCTTCTGACCCTGCACCTCTTGACCGTCGCTGTTGACCCACTTGGTATCCAGGTCAAATAGGGTCAGGATACCAGCGATGTCGATGATGGATAAACGACTAATGACACAAGATCAGATCAAAACTTGTATTATATCAGTTAAACCAAAAAGTCTTTGTTTCCAACGATTTCATTGGCGTGTCCAAGCCTGGCAGTCTGGTGCATCGGACTCGAGCTCCAATATGGCATAGTCATAAGAGTGTGTATGGGTCTACATCTGGTGGGGTGTCGTGGCCGAGCGGATAAGAGCACCGAATTCAAGCTCTGGTGTTTCTGTTCAGCAGAGTGAGGGTTCGAATCCCGGTCGGGACACCTGTGTCCCTGAGCAAGACACTTTACTATAATTGCTTCTCTCCACCCAGGGGTAAATGGGTACCTGTGAGGGCAGAGATGGTTCTTGTGATTGATTCAGCTTAGTGCGCTACATATTTGGCAGTACCCCCCAGGGAGCTGAGATGGTTTAAGGAATGAAATGGCCCAGTGATCAGGGTAATAATGTTGGAAGCGCTTTGAGACATGGTGTCTGTATAAAAACCGAATATTATTATTATTATTACATCCCGGTCTTGACACTTGTGTTCTTGAGCGAGGCACTTAATCATAAATGCTTCTCTTAGCCCAGGTGTACAAATCGGATCCTGCGAGGGCTGAGACAGTGTTTCTATTTCTTGTTTGTGTTCTCAATCCTTCAGGTTTTATTTTGTGGGGGGTGGGGGTTATGTTGTATGCATCTGTTGTATTTTATATTACTCTTTTTGTAATGTAATTTTGTTTTTGATTTTAAAACTGGAGGACAATTTTCACTTTTCCAGGGAGATGAGAAGTTTGAGGAATGGTACATGTATGCCTGATGGACAGGGACAATAATGTTGTAAAGCGCCTCAATTAAAAAAAATGTAACTGCTAGGATATGTGCGCTGTATAAAAACCATGCATTATCCTTTTGTGTCCGTTAGTGTGCATGTTTTTCTAAACTTGGTAGTGTACAATACTTTGCTACCCCGTTTCTTTCACCCATATACTCTTGCTTTTCTGAGATGTAGAACAAAGAGCTATTCCAACAGCTTTATTCCACGTACTGCATCTCTTTGGAAGTCCTTGCCTGGTGCATGTTTCCCTCCATCCTACAGTCTAGACTGTTTTAAGAGGAATATCAATTTCTACCTTCAGCTCTCCGAGTTATTTTTATCTTTAACGTTTTCTTCTTGTAGCCCCTTCATGTACCAAGAGTGGCTTTTAAGGCTTGTTTGCTCATGTTGGCTTCTAAAATAGCCCTTCTATTGGTTTGCTTTGAATCCATTTCTTTATTTTGTTTTATTTTCTCCTATCGGTTCTCAATTGTGTTTGACTTAAAGGAACATTACAGAATTGGTTTTTGCTAACAAAGCAGTTGCTGGCAGTGCAAGCACTTTATGTAACCACCATATACATAAACTGACAAGGCTGAAACAGGGTTACCCCCCCTTTACAGTTCGTAAGGATGTAGGCATGGGTATCATCCACTAGGAGCCTGGCTGTAGAGCAGAATGCACACCTTCCCAACTTTTTACGGAGCAATTATGGTTAAAGGAACATTACAGAATTTGTTTTTGCTAACAAAACAGTTGCTGACAGTGTAAGCACTTTATGTAATCCACCATATACATAAACTGACAAACCTGTAGAAGTTTGAGATCGATCGACCATCTGGGTCACGAGAAAATAGTGAAAAACCGATTACACATTTGCATGAAATCATATAGATTCAACAAATGAATAAAACGCTCACTGAGCGATAAACTCCAATCGGAAAATTAGTTTATTCATTTCTCATCAAATATGGCATTTCAGACAGAAATATTTCAAGGGATGTTTTCTACTATCATCATCATTAGACCGTGTCAGTTTTATGTAAATCTGTGATCAAAAAGTATATTTACAAGTTTTTTTCTTACCAATTCTGTAATGTTCCTTTAAATAATTGTTCTAAATTTTTTAATTTTTTCATATTTTTTACCAAATATGGAAACAAAATGTCGAATTGAATTGCAGAATTGAACAGTATACTCACGCTGATGTGCAGTTGAGAGACAGGGCATGCGGGCGACAGTTGACAGTGTGCTTGTTGACCAGGGCCAGGTGGGGTAACGAGTAGCGATTGAGAGTCCCCGACTCGCGACCGATCATGAGTACTTTATCCGATGCGCACACACAACAGATTGAGTCACCTGTAGGCTGTAGAGCGATTACCAAAGGAAACACTCATTAACTACACACTATGTACTTCATGAAACAAAATGTAACAATGTTTGTTTGATCACGCTCAAAGCAGAAGAATAATAATGCACTGTTTTTTCAGTTGCGACGCAAGGAAATTCGCTTCGCTTTCTCAATTCGCATGAGGTATGAACCGGGCTTCATGGGAGGAAAAAGTGTCTTTATATAAATCCTGTGGTAGTTTAATAATAAATAATAAAAATAATAGGTTCTTATAAAGCGGACAAATCCTAGAGGCTAGATCGAGGCGCTGTGAAGATGGAACAGTTAGAATCGATAAAGTTCAGTTTTGAGCAATTTCTTGAATGTAGTAGCTGAGGCAGAAGATCGTATGTTGCAGGGAAGATCGTTCCAAAGGCGGGGGCCAATATAACCCAAGGCACCTCGGCCAACAGATTTGCAGCAGGTAGGAGTGTTCAAGGTGAGTGGATCACAAAGTGTTCTTAGTCTACTATTTTTGGGGTTTTTTTTTTGAAAGTTTTTTGGTAGTTTGATTATCAATGAATTCAATAAAACTCACAGCAAACGCTTTACTGAAATCCAGCATGGATTCTCCAGCTCCGGAGGGTGTATCATCGATATGGTAGACCCTTTCCCTGCTGGCGTTCTTACGTCCCATGGCCTGGTTGACCTCCATAGCGGAGAGCTTCTTAGGGGTCTTGAACTGCCACACGTAGAACGCTTCCCTGGAGGCGGCTATGACGTGGGTGCGAGTGACTGCGGTGTATATCGGTTCTGAAACATAAAGGAAATAGCCCATTTGACCTGTGACATCACATGTTTACAAAAGAGCCACAGAGCCTGGACTTCCATCGGGCACATTTGTACACAGCTCAATGGAAGAATACAACAAATCTTATGTTTTATGGAGATCGCACTGTCTGATTTTCCTCAACTTTTGATATGAAGAAAGGGGGGTCATCTCAAAAGCTGTACAGCTGTTGCTTTTGTAAATTTTGAATTTATGTGAAAATTATGACACAAAATATAAATTTTCCCATTGAGCCTGTGTAGTATCTTGCCCGTCAGGAATAGCGTTATAATGTACGAGGTCACCACTCTGTAAACAAATGAAACATGGTCTATAGAATTGCAAAAAAAAAAAAAAAGGTCAACACACTTGGTGATTGTATCCGACAGTGATCAGGGCTAGAATTTGGGGGGAAAACACACAAGACCGCAGGGCTTGTAGCTAAAAATTTTTACTGGACCGGAATTTGGAGTACAAGACCAGAATTGAAGTGAGAAGAAAAAAGCCTAAACAGGTTAATATTTGAACTGTTTGAATTTGAAAAAGCACTAAGAGAAGATTTATCTCATTTGTATAGTATGGGCAAGTAGTCTTTGATAATCAACAGAATTGTATTTATCAGACTGAAAGTCAACATTTGAACACAAACACAAGACCGCCGGACTTGTCCGAACATGAGTTTACTGGCCCGATGCTAAAATCACTGGCCTCGGGCCTGCGGTCCAGTGTCAAATTCGAGCCCTGGTGATTACGTATAGTTTAGTGTGGATGGTTTAGACAATTACCAAACCTCGGGATCATGACACATCAAGTTTCAGTCTAGGTTTCTGTGGGTATTAGATACTCATGATCGTCCGAGCAAATCCACCAAATTTGATGATTTGGTGTATGATGAAGGACAGCAGCATAGCCACAAGCGTAACACTTCCTCCCCCCTCTCACCTTCTCTCAAATTAGAGAGAAAAAAAGAAAAAGCTAAAAACAAAAACAAAAACCTACGCCCTGTTGAAGGATTGAAAAACTATACTTTGTTTTTATGAAGTGATGAAAATCACCAGGTATAATAGGAACAGGAATTTATAAGGCCATTCTACACATTGTATCAATTAAAGTGCCGTACATTATTGTTGAGACATAAGCAATCCTGAAACCATCTCAACTCCTTTGGCGTATGTAGCACCAGCAACCAAAATGGCTCACATGTTGCGAATCATTCACGTTAACCATCTCTACCCCCACAGGTACCCATTTCCTCTTGGGTGATGAGAAGCAACTATAATGTAGTTCATTGTATCGCCAAAGAACACAATTGTCATTCGGGATTCGAACCCACACTATGACGACTCAGCCATCAGGACTTGAGTTTATTTAGTTTGTTTATTTATGTATTTATTGATTCTGGTTGTGAAGCCAAGGACTCTCAGAAAGCGAACTTAATCACTATACCAGCCAAGAATCCCGTGGAGAGAAGACAATGAAGGAAGTTTCAGTTTTAGGTGTGGGAGGAAAACCCCACAGAAATATTCCAGGGAAAACCCACGCAATCAGGCAGGGACTGAAAAACCCAATCCACGTAGTACCCCGGTGTGATTTGAACTGGGGTCCCCAAGGTGGAAGGCGAGGCAAGATACCACTGCACCAACCTGACTGCCCAACCTGAGTTTGATACTGAAGGCCACTAAAAATTGTAAATTCAGTTTCTAAGTTCTACTCACCCATATCAATGTACTTGGACTCCAGTGGTGTTCCAATGGAGTTGCACAGCACAAGTACGTACTGAACACACACAAAAACAGATAAAATACCTGATTAATGACAACTTTAGGCTTATTGGTAAAACAAAAACCTTGATCATGAGTAGATATAGACCAAACTTTATACACCAAAAATTGTGTCCACGTATATCTTCATTAATAAACTCAAATGTGGCCATCGCCTCGTACAAAGCACAACTTAAACCAAAATAGTATTTAACACCAAACTCACTACTTCTGTGCATGTTTAAAAGTAGTAGTAAAAGCAAAGATTCAGAACACACTCAAAAGTAACAACATATTTCACTAAAAGACAAATGATGTGATTTAATGAAAATCAAGTTGGCCAGTGGCCAACATCAGTCTTTATCAAAGACCAGTATCTGCACTTTATGTGACCCAACATAAACATACAAACAAATCTGTGAAAGTTTAAGCCCAATCGGATATTGGAGTCACAAGAAAAAAAAAAAAAAAAAAAAACATCACTGTTTTCAAACATCAGATCTTGGACAAGTTAGCGACATCAAAATTAATTGGTTTGGTCATATCTCCCAAAAACTACATGTATAAACCTTTTTTCAGTTAAAATTATTTCAAGGGAAGTTTTCCACCATGAACATCTTTATCCCATGTAATCCTCACCAATCTTACCACGTTAATGCACATGCCATGTAATCCTCACCAATCTTACCACGTTAATGCACATGCCTTAAGGGTTATTAATTTCCACTATAAAAAAAGAAGAAGAATACATCCACTGCGTTTCCCTTGGAAAGTGAACTGAACAAGGTGGGCAAAACACAACATTGTTGACACAACCACAATCTTTAAGTACACAGCAGTAGCACACCCAAGGGTAATTGGACTGTTTAGTCACCATAACACTAGGTCCCCACACACAAAGCAGCTTGATTACAAAACAGTTACCAAGATTTCTCAAATACAGGAATTAGTCATTTAGGCTAAATCAAACAAAACCAAAGCTTTCAAACGTCACCACTAAATTAGAAACAAAACGTGTAATACTTAGAATGAACTACAGGTGTGCATGTATTATGAACACTTTAAAAAATGTAACAATGAGAGTTCTGCTGGGTAAAAATCCACAGGCTACTTGCGTGAGATTTGATCCACGACCCCCCCCCCCTCCCATTCTAGAGCAGATATCTGAAAAAACAAGCGAGCATGCCCGGTGACAAGTGGCCATTTTGAATCCTAGAATTTCATGAATTAGCAGTGAGAACCGTAAACAATTCTAATAGATTTATGTAATAGTTGCAGTGGGAATATGAAGCGTAAATTGTTTTGGTTCCCGTTGATAATAACAGGATTCAACTAGCCTCTCGCCACCAGGCATGCTCTGTGGTCTAGTGGTCTAGGGAGTTTGCCAGCAAGGTTTTAGCCAGGATTTGTGAAAGGGTGTCCAAATTCGCTGGAAATTTAACTGGGTGTCCAAATTGTTCACTTACAATACATTTACGTGTAAATGACAGATAAAACAGGGTGTCCAAAAGACACCCAGACACCCCTCTGGCTAACATTATGTTTGCCAGGGTTGGCAAATCAAGTGTGAAAAGGTGAATCCATTTTTTCCCCAAGGGACTTCCAGTGAAATACATGTAGTGTGAAATGGGCTTAGAGGGTTAGAGCTTTGCTGGTGTTTATTAAAATTAATACTAAACATTCTTACAGAATGTTTAGTATTATTTATTCTTGTGTAACACCATGGTTAAAACAGAGCTGCCAACATTTGCATCTTGCAATCAGGAAGATTTTGTACAATAATCAGGGAGATATTTAGAAATTACATTCAACATAACAGGGACAAAGTTTCCATAATCAGGGATATTTTTTTTTTAATTTGCTCGCCAGAACATGGGAATATTTTTTTATTTTTAGGAAACTTTCTGCAGATGTGCAGAAACGGGGAGAGTTGGCAGCTCTCTGTATAAATGCTAGATGGTATAAGTCCTCCTCACTATTATGTCAAAACCATTCAATGCTCCGTATTTTTGACTGCGTGAGGGCGCTCTCAAAAACATTTTTATCACTTCCGGGGGTATAACTTAAGCGATTACCGTCTGCTCAGCTAGCTGTGTACAGTTTTAACATCGGCATTCTGTCACTTCTGTGCGCGAGAGAGTTTAGTCAGTGCTTCTAGAATCTAAGGTGGATTAATAACGGCTCTTTTATTTATAATTCATTTTTAGTGCTTCAGTCCTTAACAGTTTGGAAGAAGTATTTGAGGCAGTTTTTGTTTGCGGAGAACAGTTGTTTCTATAAAGAGAAAAGGATGAGTCACGCTTAATTGCCAGTTCTGATATTGTAAGATTAGATGCAGGGCTCTTTATTTCTTTAAAGGAGCCGTTATTAATCCACCTTAGATTCTAGAAGCAACTAGAAACTATCGGGCACAGAAGTGACAGAACGCCGATGTTAAAACTGTACACAGCTGGCTGAGCAGACGGTAATCACTTAAGTTATACCCCCGGAAGTGATAAAAATGTTTTTGAGAGCGCCCTCACGCGGTCAAAAATACGGCGCATTGCAAAGTGGAAGGTGTGATGAAGCACACATAAAACAAAAATATACCTGCTGTAGGTCTCCAGGATCCTTTATAATGGAGAGATGTGTACACAGAAAAAGACAAGATTTATGATACAAGAAAAAAAACAAAAAAAACGATCACTTGCGGCAAAATTAAATGATGGAAATGAAATGACAAGGATTACTTTCAAAGTCTGTCATTACTTTTTAGTGGGGCAGGATAAGTGAAATATTTGGGGGAAATGTGCCTTTGATGATACAAGATATTACATGTATTAGAATGAAATTTGGCACATACTTCCGAGCATGTCATAATAAAAATATTTAGCTATTGAGCCATCGCAGAGTTGGCCTTTGATAAAATTTAGGTAGAGTAACGAGCAATGGCAGCCATTTTGAAAAGTTTGACATTGCTTGTTTTTTTACCTACACTTTTTCAAAGGAAAAATTTGCAATGGCCATATATACATGTAGCGTGTCGTGGCCGAGTGGTCTAGTTCACCGGACCCAAGCTCTGGTGTTGTCACCAGCACAGTGTGGGTTCGAATCCCGGTCATGACACTTGTGCCCTTGAGCAAGGCACTTAACCATAATTGCTTTGTAAAAAATGGGGAAGGTAGTGCATTCTGCTCTACCAGCCAGGCTCCCAGTGGATGATACCCATGCCTACTTCCTTACGGACCTTGGGGGTAACCCTGTTTCAGCCCCAGGAGTAGGTGGCAAAGTGCCTCTGGTGTCAGTTGATTTGGGTTAACAGCCCAAATCAGTTAAGTGTGGCCCTCACCTTGAGTGGCCGTTCGGACTTGTGAGTTAGGCGATATCTCATAAAAAAAATATATATAAAAAAAAAACATTAATATCTTTCTCATGATATACTCAGTATGTGTGTCAAATTCCATGTACATTATGTGTTCATCAAAAGCACATTGAGCTCCATCACCTACCTGCCGTACTACTTTTGGTAAAGTTAGAAAATAAACATTGGGGATTGAATTTCTTGCTCGAGGTGAACTTCAAAGAAACACAAATTCATTTTGCAAATTTGCAATGACAGATTTTCAATGAAGTGATGAACTTTTGTGTGGTAAATTTATGATGATGATGCAAACATAAATAGCTTACAGTGAATGAAGTACATGTACATGCATATTGAAAGTATATTAAATGAAACACAAAATAAAAGACATGCAGAATTAGTAAACCCAGTAGTGGGTTTGACTAGTATTTTGAAATCCTGACTTTACTCCTTTTTTGTAAATGTATGTTAACCATCCTACTGTCTGACCATTTTAAATAAAAACTAAAGCATGTCTGCATCCAATATCCATGTTAGTTTAAAGGAACATTACAGAATTGGTAGGACAAAAACTTGTAAAATATACTTTTTGATCACAGATTTACATAAAACTTAAACAGTCCAATGATGATGATAGTAGAAAACATCCCTTGAAATATTTCTGTCTGAAATGCCATACTTGATGAGAAATGAATAAACTAATTTTCCGATTGGAGTTTATCGCCCAGTGAGCGTTTTATTCATTTGTTGAATCTATATGATTTCATGCAAATGTGTGATCGGTTTTTCACTATTTTCTCGTGACCCAGATGGCCGATCGATCTCAAACTTCTACAGGTTTGTCAGTTTATGTATATGATGGATTACATAAAGTTCTTACACTGCCAGCAACTGTTTTGTTAGCAAAAACCAATTCTGTAATGTTCCTTTAAACAAAATTATTTGTATTATATATAAAAACTGAAATTGTAAATAACAAATTGCAATGGATATAATTATTTTTGAAGAATTTTGTATATAAAATATTGAAAAATATTGTCTTCGTTCGAGTCATTTTGCCGTTTTCAACACTTGCGAGACTTGTACACCTGTGTACATTTTCAACAGGTTGGTCAACTTGCTGGAAATTGTTACCAAGAGTATTGTCGAGGAACAATTTGAGCATCCTGTTCACCAAAACTAGATGCCTGCCAAATGTGCATAGCTGTCAATCCATAGTAATGATAAAACACACATGTGACCTACCAAGACAAGACCCCTCCCCAACAAGCAAACAAACAAACAAACAAACAAACAAAAGACTCACCTGTCCTGTGTTTTCATCTGCCCTTGTAGCAAGTAGACAATGATCACCATACGCTGTGACTGATATCAGATTACGAACATACTTGATGTAGCGCTGACAAATGAAATGCAAACAAAATAAAGTAGATTTAAAAAAAAAAAAAGTAAAAAAGAGGTTTCTTAATTATTTTTAAACATTTTTTTAGCCGGAAAAAAAGTGAAGGGTCACGACGTAAAATTAAGGTTGGTCGGGTAACCGGAGGAAGCAGAACCACTTTTGTTCACGCCTTAAAAGACTAAGGCATCGTGAGGCACACACATGTTGATGTAGAGTGTAGAGAGAGATTGCCTACGGTACAAATGTACATCATTCAGAGTAGGAAACTGGAGAATAATAACAATAATACGCAGTTCTTATATAGCACTTTATCACGTCCTATGGGCGTCTCAAAGCGCTCAGTATTTTTCATGTAAGGTATAATGTGGAGCTACGTTTTGAAGTATTAGACCTGTTCCTTTACATAGCACCAAGTAATGGTTTACAAGGTGCTGTGGCGCAATATGCTGCCAATCAAACCATGAACACCGGGGCGAACCCCTTCTCTTAGCGATAAGTGTAACTGGGTTCTTTTACGTGCATTACACAACACACGGGACCTACGGCTTTACGTCCCATCCGAAGGACGAAACAATAATGGTTAAGTGTCTTGCTTAAGGACACAAGTGTCACGACCGGGACTCGAACCCACACTCTGCCGATCAGAAACATCAGAGCTTGAGTCCGGTGTTCTTATCCGCTCGGCTACGTCAGAAGCCACCAGCTCTGCTGAATTGCAATGGAATTTAAGGCCACTGTTGGAACAGATAAGGTTCTCCACCTTGATCAATTCCTGCAGTGGAAATCTGTGGCACTGATCGATCATACATTCAAACTTACAATAAGAAGGTTACTTTATTGTTGTGTTGATAGCACACAAGATATTTTGAGACTTCTAGGAGTATGCTCCTATAGGAGTGTTTATGCTCTAAATTATTACTAATATCATTTATTCAGCCACTAAACTACTACAGCGAAAGCAAACTATAACAATTTGGTTATCTGAAGAACAAAGCAACAGTTGCTACAGGAACGTTACAGAATAGGTAAGAAAAAAAACTTGTAAAATATACTTTTTGATCACAGATTTACATAAAACTTACACGGTCTAATGATGATGATAGTAGAAAACATCCCTTGAAATATTTCTGTCTGAAATGCCATATTTGATGAGAAATGAATAAACTAAATTTCCGATTGGAGTTTATCGCTCAGTGAGCGTTTTATTCATTTGTTGAATCTATATGATTTCATGCAAATGTGTAATCGGTTTTTCACTATTTTCTCATGACCCAGATGGCCGATCGATCTCAAACTTCTACAGGTTTGTCAGTTTATGTATATAGTGGATTACATAAAGTGCTTACACTGCCAGCAACTGTTTTGTTAGCAAAAGCCAATTCTGTAATGTTCCTTAAGTATCTTGCTTAAAGACACAAGTGTCAAGATCAGAAGATCAGGAATGGAACCCACACTCTACTGATCTGAAACACCAGAACTTGAATCTGGTGGGTTAAACCTCTCGGCTACGATGTGCCACGAAAAAACAAAAGAGTGCAGGCCTGGAATTTCATCCTGGAGAGGGCAAGGCAATGTTCATTTTGTAAAGTGCACATCCATTGGAAAATCTTGAAAGTCTATGGGGAAGTTTTGAAGGGGCACCAAGGCCAAGACCAGGGCAAGGGAGGCCATGGCCTCCGTGTAATTCCAGGCCTGAGAGTGCCTAGCTATACCTACCTCGCCACTGGTGGTCTCCCAAAACACCACACACTGTTCAGTACGCTCAGGCTTGGAGAATGAATACACCACAGTCTTATCGCAGTAGCCCCACTTGTAGTCTGGTCTGATGTTAGCAAAGTAGATGAAGGAGTCCACGGCCAGAGCGATGCGTAAACCACCTCCTTCCCAGGAGATGGATGTCAACTCCTTCCCGGGTACCTTCAGAGTACGCATGTGCTATTGTAATGGAATAGAAATAAAAGAGGACAGGTCATGAGGAGACTATTGACCCCTTGTCCCAAGGTCACACGCAGCTACTATCTGCAACGCTCGCCATTTTGGGCATCAAGTTGTACATAACAATTATAGCAAGCAAGTAAACACCATTGTAGCATAAATGCGCACTACACTGTATAACACATGGGAAATTGACTCCCAAAATGGTGCAACCAAGATTGTGATGATGACGTCAGGTGAGTTGGGTCAATTAAAGAAAAATGGTACAACTGTTAGCTTCAACTGGTTCCCCGCAACCAAAGAAGTGTCTACACACATTACACAGTGATACCTAACCAAACAGGTGGACAACTGGTCTTCAACTGGTAAGTCTTATTTTAACAATAGCACGAGTAAAAACAGTAAATGTTTGTTTTTTAATAAACACCCCATATATATACTGTGTCTAGACGTCTAGGTGAGACGAAGCTAATGCTGCTATGGGTATAGTGTACACTGGTTGATATGGGTATAGTACATTGTTTGCTAAGGGGATAGTACATTGTTTGCTGTGAGTAAAAAGTGTCGCATTCACGCATAACATTGAGACATATTATGTGACACCCTGTAAACCAATCACAAGGCAGAATCTTCGTAACGGGTGTTAGTATAAATGACACCGTGTTTACCTCGCCGAAGGGTGTGTAGAACTGCACCACATTGATGTCTTTATCCTGTTGGACTGACTTCTGGGATCCAGCCACTGCTAGTGCAGAGCCTCTATGATTCCACTGTATCTGCACTACAGACATACCGGTGTCTATCAACACTGGATCTGTACACAATATATGGACCGTGTTAGAGGGACAGCACTAAATGAGACTTGGAAAGAATTCATCAATTCTACATGTGTAGTTATCAAGACATACAGTAAACCTAGGAAATTTCATTAGGTCTTTTGGTTTCGAGAAAAATAGTGCCAGAGATTTCTGTTTTGTTGTTGTTTTTAGTTTGTGTCTAACATGTAAGAGAAAAACTACAAGAACGTTTACGAGTGCAGAGAGAATATTTTCATGATTTGAAAGATTGAATGTCCATTTTTGGAACAATCCATCTTTCATTGAATGAATATATTCTCTCCATTATGTGCATTATCTCCATTGCACATAAAACATTCAAGTAGATCTTTGTCACTGAGAGGAAAACAAATCTACAAAATGCACAACATTGTGTTCTGGCATCCACTACGAAGGTGTTTTGTTCTGCTGTGTATAATGCCAGCAGTGCAGGTGGTGAGGTCTAACACAGGCCTAGAATTTCATCTTTGAGAGGGCAAGGCCATTATCATCTTGCAAGGGGCACTTCCATTGGAAAATCTTTAAAAAGTCTATGGGAAACTTTGGAAGGGGCACCAAGGCCAAGACCAGGGGCAACAGAGGCCATGGCCTCCGTGGCCTCCGTGTAATTCCAGGCCTGCTAACGTCTCATAGTAAAAAAAAAACGATGGGACGAAAATGCACAGTAAATGGTACCAAAATGCCACGGTATATGGTGTAGGTCATCTAATGATTTGAATAATGAATGCTGCATGACCAACACTCCTCCCAACCAAATGACAAGGATCATCTTGGGTGTTATATAAAAACCCGCTGTCCAAAATACTTGTATAATCACGTACTTTCATCGTTTTCGTGCTTCATGATTTGCGCTCGTCCATTGTCAAAGCAAATTGCCAGAGTTGGACAGCTGGGCTCCACGTAGCCGAACTTCCCGTTGTACCAGTCAATACCAGCAATCTTCACTGCCCCGGTAACGTTGGTCAGACAGTAGGTAACCAGCTTACTCTGCGCAATAGTAAAACAAAACAAAAGATACGTTGATCTGGTTTGAAGTCTGTCTATATGGGCATTTAGACAGACAGTTTTTACAATGGAATAATTTGGGAATCATTTTTGATAACACACTATCCATGGATAAACATGTCAGCAGGATTTGTCAATCAACATATTATTACTTAAGAATTGTTAATACCATTCGAAAAACCTTATCACATAAAACTGCTGCTACAATGTACCATCATCCATTCTTTGGTCACTTCTCGCCTTGACAATGGTAATTCATTATTATATGGAGTTACTGAACACCAGCTCCACAAACTACAACTTGAACAAAATGCTGCAGCTCGTGGTTTAACAAAATCTAAAAAAACATGATCGTATAACACCTATATTGCAGGAACTTCACTGGCTTCCCATTCGACAACGAATTCAATTCAAACTTTTACTTATTACATTTGAACCTCAGATTGGCTTAACTCCATCTTACATTGCAGATCTTCTTGTACCTTACGCCCCTTCTCGCACTCTTCGTTCTTCTGCTAAGACACTTTTAACTACTCCTAGAACTTCCTCATCATATTGCGATCGTGCCTTTTCTGCCAAGTGCTCCTAAACTTTGGAACTCTTTACCTAATAACATTAGATGCTGTAGTTCTCTTCCATTGTTTAAAAACTTGCTGAAAACTTATTTATTTATCTCCACATACACTTAGCTTGTAACATGTCTTAGATTATTCATCTGTATAATTGTCTTTGTTTTCTATATTTCTCTTTTGCTGCTTATATGTTTTGTTTTTTGTTCAGCGCCTCGGAATAGGGTGTTGTACACTAGATAGATGGCGCATTATAAATGCATTATTATTATTATTATTAAGAGATATGAAGGCATTTTCAGAAGCTAAAAGGAGGCTTGTATTGAAATGCCCACTGACAAAATCAAACCAAAACATATTAAAGCAATAAGTGAAGTGAGTGAAATTTCTTTTTCCCATAGAACTCAGAAAGCACCAAGTATAATGAATACAACACAATATCCAGGGCTCAAATTTGGGAGGAAAATCCACAAGACCACAGGACTTGTATCTCAAAATGTTTACTGGACCAGAAATAATTTTACTAGACCAGATTCAAACTGAGAAAAGACTTCCTTGCACAGTATAACTTGCATTTAATTGAACAAGCACTAAATTTGTCATTTGTCTTTAAGGGTATTAAGTATATTTCAAATCATTACTCAAAGTCAACATTCGAACATAATTTGTCACTGTTCAAGATATTATAGAGTGAGGTACATGAATTGTAATTGAATTGAAAACGAAAGACCGCCGGACTTGTCCGGTCATGAGTTTACAGGCCCAATGCTAAAATCACTGGCCTCGGGCCTGCAGTCCAGTGTCAAATTCAGAACAAAACTAACCCAATCTGTTTCGTTTAACAATAATGTGCCTTTTTATTGCACTACAGAAAGGTTTGAGCTTTTAATGCTACAACTGAGATTGGAAATAATAACGAAGCACCAGTCATAGCAAAGTATAACACAGTATTTTTGGGCTGGTAACCTGCTTCACCTCAACACTACTTTTTCTGTGCTAAGCAAATGTTTGTGCTTTTGAAAGTCAGGGCTCAATTTCATAAAGCTGTTGAGCAGAAAATACTGCTTAAAGGAACATTACAGAATTGGTAAGAAAAAAACTTGTAAAATGTACTTTTTGATCACAGATTTACATAAAACTTACACGATCTAATGATGTTGATAGTAGAAAACATTCCTTAAAATATTTCTGTCTGAAATGCCATATTTGATGATAAATGAATAAACTAATTTTTCGATTGGACTTGGAGTTTATCGCTCAGTGAGAGTTTTATTCATTTGTTGAATCTATATGATTTCATGCAAATGTGTAATCGGTTTTTCACTATTTTCTCGTGACCCAGATGGCCGATCGATCTCAAACTTCTACAGGTTTGTCAGTTTATGTAAATGGTGGATTATATAAAGTGCTTACACTGCCAGCAACTGTTTTGTTACCAAAAAACAATTCTGTAATGTGCCTTTAAAGCAAATTGATGTGCTTTTAAAATTTAAAAAATAAAGTTTCCATAAAGCTGTTAAGCAGAAAATACTGCTCAGCAAATTTCTTTGCTGAGCAAATAAATGAGCTGGGGCACCAGTGGCAACAATGGAAACTTCATAATGTTTTGGTTGGTAATCTGTATCAGCTAAGCAAGATTTTTCTATGCTAAGCAAGTTTTTTGTGCTTACAGGATTTATTAAATTGGGCCCAGCTCCTGTAGATTAAAATAGATACAGTATAAAACACTCGGACTCACACAGAAGTTTCCCTGGCTGTCATAGATGTGAATCTCTCCATTGCTCATTCCAAACAAGAGTAGTCTACCGTCCCACGACCACTCCACGTTAGAAAGCTGCATGGCCTTGATTTCTTTTCCCCATATGCGGTTGCCATCTACCGAACCAACAATCACAGCACCTGTTCAAAAAAGTAATGATCACATTAGCGGTGGACGATATCTCGATATTATCGTCACGATACGATACTAGAACAATATCGTCAATATTGATAATGGTTTTTGTAAATATTGAAATATCGCGATGTTCACGATACTTAAACGACACGATAATGTTACGCTTTTTCCTTTAAAACAATTTTATTTAATGTATATCGCCGTTAAGTTGGACACATTTGAGTGTTTCGAGGCAAATTCCGAAAGGAAGGAAACTTTGGACCCTATATGTGCGTCTTCCCTTCTAGCCATGGTTGTCTTTCTTTTTGGTATCGCCGGAGCAGCACGAACGTTTCTGAATGGCCGCTTTCCGATTGGCCGAAACGCACTCTTTTGGTGTGAATAATTATGGCGTAATGCTTCTCAATGTGCTACCATCCCATTGTATTTATCACCTTGATCCCGCGGATGTGCTTGCTCCTAACGTGTTAAACTTTATAGTTAGGGGTGAAGGAAGGGCGTGTAGCCGTGGGAACGAAAAGGCAAGGGAAATTCCCTCGGTGAGAAATCACGTCGTGGTCGGGAAACAAAACAAAAAATAAAGATTCATCCTTTAAATTCAATAAACTTCACATCTTTTTAAGCAACTTTTTCAGACAATAGTTTTTACACTGTTTTTACACATTATCCAGACAAAAATTGTCATGGATTTTTTCCCATCTTTGAAAAAACTGAACCTTGAGCCATGGGGGGGATACTAGACCAATGCTAAAATTACTGAACTCTGGCCAGTGGTCCGCTTAGTATTTCAAGCCCTGGGGATTACTGGCCCAATGCTAAAATTACTGAACTCTGGCCAGTGGTCCGCTTAGTATTTCAAGCCCTGGGGATTACTGGCCCAATGCTAAAATTAATGAACTCTGGCCAGTGGGTCCAGTGGGTATTTCAAGCCCTATGGGTTACCTTCCCAATGCTAAAATAACTTGACACTGGCCAGTGATCTAGAGGGGTATTTCAAGCCCTGTGAGTTACTGGCCCTGTGAGTTACTGGCCCAATGCTAAAATTACTGGACTCTGGCCATTGGTCCAATGGGTAAACCTGACTGAAAATAATCCCATATAGGTAACAGGAAAAGGATTGTTAATCCCGAAGCGAACTGGTTAAGCCTGTGTATGATTTCAGTTTGTGGGTCGTAACTGTGTTGAATTACTCACCGTCTTCATACACAATGCAGATCTTCTGGCCATCAGGGGTCCATGCCATGCTCCGTACTACTGACTTATTCCTGTTGTTGATCATCTCTTCAAACCAGGAACCTACAAAAAGAAAAAAATCACTTATACACAGAGTAAGTTTTTCAAGCAATAATATATCGGTTTAAAGGCAAAGCATACTTTGGTTTTTAGAACCATCAATTGTTTTAATCCTACATGTACATGTATGTGGGTCGTTCCACCAAGTTGGGACACAGTGTGATTTTTGTGCAATATTTGTCCATATTATAAAAAGAAATCATTTATTTGACCCAATTATTTCATGTAACATTCTCCTTGAGTGTGAAAATGTTTGATGAAGTATAAATTGTTTTGATGCATTTTAATGGAAATTATGATGACAAATGTGTGATTTGGATGTAACACGGACACCAAGTCCGTGTTACATCCAGAAGTTTATTTTTCAAATTTTTCAACACTCAAATACATTACTGTTCAAATTCACTTCGTGCACTAATTACAAGGAACAAATTGTACCAGGCAAAACCGTTTTCGTGATAGTCAGTGATTAAATACAGCAGAAATGGGGAAAGACTTAAATCATGCACAAGTCATACAAATGTCACAAAGTGTTCCCCAACTTGGTGGAATGACCCATGTAGATAACAAATACGGGAAAACTAATCTGTGAAAATTTCATTTCAAAAGGTGGTAGTGTTTTTGAGATGTCGCCGAAAATCTGGAGCGGTTATGTTCACGCAGGAAGAATAATCCGTAATTGGAATACACAATCTGAGTAACGTTTCACGCACAAAACGTTTCTCAGATTGACATTTTTTTGAATCCCTTTCTCTAAAACCACATTCCTTAGAAGGGAATTGATTCTCAAATGTTGATAAATTATTAACAGCTGCAGCGCTTCTTACCAAGTAAGTTTTTATGGCCATTAATTTTTGTTGAGTAATTACCAAAGGTATACCCTGCCTTTAAAGACACTTTTTTTGTTTTAAGTAGTCGACAGAATGCATTACAGGGAGAAGATTCTTTATAAACAAAAATGGTATGCTTAGAATTGTTTGGTCGCGCCGTTTTCGTACGTTTGTATTGCATCAATTGTGCTTCACCTTAGCTTATTGAATTGTATCTCTGTGAAGTGCCTTTGAGTGTCTTTTTACGTGGACTTTGGCAAGTTACAAAATGTATATAAGATTACTTTGGCCCAGTGTATGGTTACTTTATTATTCATTATTCATAGCTTAGCCCTCCTTTAGTTGTAGGTGCATACTCCAAGATGCCTCAATATCTCTCATTAATAAATACCTTGAAGAGTTTATGCACTCTGATTGGTCGAAGACTGGTCACGAGGGGTATAAAGACCGGCTCAATGAACTAGCGAATAAATGGCCCCTAAACAAGCACATTGTTGTGTAAAATCCTATGCACTATGTGCTTGTTGCGCGGCTAACTACCGGTATCAAATCAACTCATTTATTTGTGCGTATTTATTTTTTTATTTGACAAATGGTGCCGCGTGCGGAAACATTCCACGCGTAGGCGTGAACGCGCAGACAATGTATCAATTTAGGGTAGCTGATACGCGCATAAAGCCAACATAATGCAAAGTCATAGTCTGGTTCTTGAAAATATGTATAACAGTTAATTATGTGTAAGAGATTAGGTACCACACAAAAGTTGAACAGCCAAAGGATTGGCCCTTGAACATGAGTAGAACATTTCTAAAAATAACGACGAAAGAAAAATCACAAATTCTGACGATTTTTACAGTTTTTTCGTTATAATGCATTTATTAATGGGAATAACAGTGCGATGAGCCGGTCTTCACTGCGTGGTAATGACCTTGGTTGGTGGCTGGCCGCTGTTAATAGCGGCCAGCCACCAGCCCGGTCATTACCACGCAGTGAAGACCGGCTCATCGCACTGTTATTCCCTAATTATTAATAGCTTAGCCCTCCTTTAGTTGTAGGTGCATACCCCAAGATGCCTCACTATCTCTCATTATGCTATGCACACAACGGTAAAGTAAACCATACCACACTTTCCTGTAATTGTATTGTATGTATGGTCGATCAGTGCCACAGATTGCGACTGCAGAAATTGACCAAGGTTGACAACCTTATCTGTTCCAACAGTCGCCTTAAATTCTATTGCAATTGAGCAGAGCTGGTGGCTTCTCCATTTTGCCACTTTCAACGAAGCACTTTGGGCATTGGCTCTACACTCTACATACATGATGACATCATGATGACATCATGTGTGCCTCTCAATACCACTGTTGTGGTATAGCGAGGTATGTACTGGCTGTCTTAAAAAAAACATACTGAAAGTTAATCAAGTTGGACCCAATGTATTGAAAGAAATGTTATTTACTGTCCAAGTATCCAAGGGTGAGAGTCACTGCTTACAAAAAAAAATGTCTGAGACTTAGATCCAGACCTTAGAAGGTACATTGCAATGATGGCATGTCCACCTTTTGATAACCCTTGGAGTTATTAGCTACTAGGAGCTTTTGGGAACAGTATCCTCAGTGCTAGAGAAGTAGATAAAAGAAGTAAAGTGTAGCTGACCTTTGTACAGCATCCAGACAATGATGAGGCCGAACTGATCACTGGTGGTCAGTTTCTGATATTGAGAATTCCATGTAACCACTTGGACGGCAGCTGTAATTATACAAGTAAAAACAAGCAAAACAAGTAAGATTTAAGCTCTATGGATACACTTTTCTTAACACATTGACTGCCAGTCATTATTTGTAGGGCGTTCACATTTGCAAAGTGCGGTGCGCATGCGCGCATACCAAATAGGTAATATACACACAAAAATTTGAACATACACGTATTCTAAGGATGTATGTCCTCACCACTGCCAGAAGCGTATGTATTGGAATCAGCACTAGCTTTATACCAAGAAAGGTTACAGATTGTAAATGAACCATTCATAATTTGGGGAAAAAAGTACTTACATTTTTTACTTACACTGTATTGATTATTCAACAGTTTTATTCTACTTAATGTCTTCTGGCAAATTGATGGTCTGATCTAATGTTTGATTGTTGATTGATACATTATTTAATGATTAATTAATTAATTAATTGACTGATTTATTGATTAAATGCGTAGCTTCAAAGTCTTCCAATGTTTGAGTTAATACAAATTGCTTGATTGCATGTTTGCTTGATTAATTGTTTTTGATTGTTTTTTTTTCATTGTTTAATATTGATTGATTGATCTATTAGGCTAATAAATAAACTGAATTAATAATTGACTGCATACCTCCATGGCCTTCCAATGTTTGATTCATTGAAAGATTGCTGGGTGCTGCCAAACCTCGTATTTTGGCATCCTTACCTACAAATAAACACAGGGGAAAAAAATAATTTAAGCGTTAATTTTATAAACTTTGTTTCAAACAGTAATAAAAGGAAAGAACAAGAACACATCAAGCTTTTTTCTTGCGGTACTCACTGCTAAAAATAGGATTGGGGCCTATATGGGTGTTCTAGTGGTAAACCATCTGCTCTAAAATGGCAAGAGTGGTAGGTCCGAATCCAACCTGATAAATTATTTCACAGGACTGTGTACATACATTGTAGTGCTTAACACATTTACATAGGTTAAGGTGCCCTATGAGTTAATGATTAAATACATTATTATAACTAATGTAATTGTTGTTATTAAAATCTAAATTCCAGGCCTACTTGTCTGTATTTCAAGCTTGAGTACTTTCAGGAGACCATTCTCCCCACCACACGCAATGAATCCTTGATCCCGATTCCATGATACACATCGTAACTTGGTGTTGTTTGGAATAGCAATCTAGAAAAAAAGCAGAAGAGAAAATTAGAAACGTTACATCATGTTTACCCCGAAAAATACACTCACCCTCATCATGATTGTGGCCAGTAAACAATTTTTGAGCTGACAAGTAAGACCGCAGGCCCTTTTTCGCGGTTGCCATATTGTGGGCGTGGGCCATGTGCGCCAATTTTTGAACAAAAGTCAGTACAGAGAAAGTAACAACTGAGACAACAATTTCGATTTTATTTTCTAGAATAATGTCACGCAAGGACAAAATTTGCACTTCTGAAACCAGCACCAGCAGGCAGCAATCTTGGAATTAGCACATTCAAAGTTTGCGCCATCTTGTTCAAGAGGCAGATTTGTTTACTCTGATTCCAACACACAAGTGCACTGTTTGCTGTCTGCAACTCGGTGCTCGAAGTCGAACCTCCACACGCCTTCTGCGCAAACGTGATGATGAAGTTCTAGTGTCGAGTCACAGTCTTGGTCGAAATACACAAGTCTGCCACTTGAACAAGATGGCAATAATATAATTTATAATCGTGCTCACTCGGGACTTGTGAACAAAGGTTCAGCTTTCCGTTTCTCCATCACTCATCAGGAATATGAAAATATTTGCAATAATTGAATAAACTCAAACTCAAAACAGTCAAACTCAAATTTATACAATTTTTCGCAATCATCACCCTCCCTAACTCTGGACTCTGTCTCGGCGGAGGAGTCCAACCTGGGATAGTTGCAGACCGTCTTTAACACGTTGACTGCCGCCTACGAGTATATTTGTAGTAACAGGTGTAACCGCTTCTGCCACTACGAGTATACTCGTAGGGAATGAAAGGGCTTTGTATTGTTATTTAAATACACTGGCATCACTGAGCACGCAACAAATACGCTTCTGGCAGTGGTGAGGACATGGCATCCTTAGAATGTGTATGTTCAATTTTTTTTGTATAGTAGCTATTTGGTATGCACGCATGCGCACTGCACTTGGCAAATGGGAACGCCCTACGAATCTATGACCGGCAGTCAACGAGTTAAAATAGCTTTTAAAACATAGCGTAAACATTCGGGAATCAGGCAGTCATTTGAGTCAACGCAGCAAGTGCAACACAAATTTGTTAACAACTTTTTGGTGAGATTCTAAACAATTAAATGACCCTGAAACATTGTTCGTTTTGTGACTTTTTCTACACATTCTTATGTATACAGACATAATTTGAAAATAATTTCATTCATGACCCTCCTATAATTTTTATAAATATTGCACTATCTTATCTATCTAGTATCTGATCTCTTGTCTTCGACTTCGGAATTACGCCACACAAAATGCAAACCGTGCACAAACCAATGCAGTTCAGCGAATTAAAACGGTTCATGTTTTCTTATTAATATATTTCCCTTTTGACACGTACCTTTTTGCTCAAATAAATAAACATGATTATCTTCCTACGCAGCACAGACTGTTCTCGAAGCTCAGATCACAAAATCCACAATTCTAATCTTAAAAATGCATTTTAAAATCAAACTATGCTGAACAACTTTCTAGCAGACGAGTCCAGCGTTATCCGTCGCGATGGTATTTGACCCCAATTTCATTTTCAGTGACCTCTTTCAGGAATCTGCGCAATCGCAGTTCAATCTCTCAGAGCTGTGATGTTATTTTTCCAGTGGGGAAAAAACTAAATCTTTGAAGAGCCATCATTTGATTCGGTTATTTTAATAACTAAATATAACAACAGTAAAAAGTAAACAAAATTTCATCTTTGTCAAAAGAATAAATAATTCTTGTTTGTTTGTACATTTTTCTTATACTTTTCCCATTTATAAAGCAAAAATGTGATAAATAACCAAAATTACAAGCAACTTACACACAGGAGCAGCGCACTGAATTATGGGTAAATGGTCCTCTTTCCTAACGTGGTTGTAATCCTCAGTCGGTAAGTAAAATCCTGGTATTAAAATCACTTATTTCAAACGCTAAAATACATCTTGTAAACATCTGAAAAAATAAATCAACATTTGAAATTGTCTTTTTTCTGTATATTTAGTTTCAGCTAGCTGAGAAAACCACAAAAGCAAAATGGTTGCGTCAAAAAAACAGGTAAGAACCTTTTGAGTTTACACGTAAGTTAATGTAAATTTCAACGTGTGCTTGCATGCCGCCTATCCTTTGCACATGATGCATGGCAATGCCAGATTAGATGCCCGCCTAGTGTCTGTGTGGCATGAATCATACATCGTGCTGGCACGAAAAACAGTCATAATCGACAGCCCCTTGTATTACTCAAGTCATTGAACTACAAAAGTAATCTAATTTATTCGAGTAAAAAAAGAAGATATTTCATTTTAAAATTGAATGCAAAAGTGGCACTGACTGGCAGTCTAGTCTAGTCATCATGACATAGATAGTCAGTCTCGGTCGGGCACAGAAACATGAGAAATTACCCATTTTTAGCATTGCCATTTTAAAATATTAAAATGGCACCCAAACTCGGCAAGAGGGTGTTTGTTATTGATTTAAATTTGTTATTTTATTTAGATTTTGTTGAGCCAAAATTAAGGTCAGAAGACATGGAACATTGGAAGATGGCTGATCTGTTATTGTTAATGTTATTTATTTAATTTGTTGATTGATAACATGTAAACAAATTAAGTTTTTTATAAATTATAATTTGTAATTGTTAACTAAGTTTATGTCTTTGGCTGCTGTCTGTCCTGACAATAGACATTGTGCAGTAGCCAGTAGTGTGCTGGCTGAGGATTATTTAATTTACTTAGCTCACTTTATATTCAACAGACAATGATAAGCTACACTTCACTTGTCTAAAATAATTCAAAAATTGTAATGTTTTGACTGCTTCTTAACATGTCAAACTCAAAGATGAAATGCTTGTAGGCAGTTAATTTTTACTCACAATCTGTCATCGACTTCTGTGCTCCAAATCCATTTTTTTTATGACCAAAATCTTGCAACGGTACAACCTGTAGAATGTAAAAAGCATCTTAATTCTTTGTTTTTATGAAAGTTATAAACAAAAGATTTAGTTGAAAACAATTAATAATTTTTTAAGCTTTTGAGAAGTTTGAGTGACACACAAACAAAACTTCACTGTGTTTTACTCTAGTTGTGATTAAGTGTGAATGCCTCCTCAAGACTGTGTAGATTCTTTCAAATTTTGCACTTTATAAGTTTCTCAGCTATTTAAAATGACAAGGCAGGGTTTTGAGCAGAGCTACGAAAAGTAAAAATGGTGGAAAGTAGAATGTTCTTTAAAATATTTGTTGTTCAATGTTTTGCTTTGTTATTTCTTTGCCTGAGCAGAAGAAGCAGATGGAGAGCATCAACACTCGCCTCCAGCTCGTCATGAAGAGTGGAAAGTACCATCTCGGTTACAAACAGACACTCAAAGCCCTGAGACAAGGCAAAGGCAAACTGGTCATCTTGGCCAACAACACACCCCCACTCAGGTAGGAGACGCATACCAATGCTCTCTCGTAACTCTTTCCCTACCAGGTTTCCTGTGTAAGACTGCATAGCTTAAGACTTTGGCCCAATTTCATGGCTCTGCTTACCGCCGAATGCTGCGCTTTCGATCACTATTCTTCGCTTACAGGGCAAACGCCAAATTTCTGCACTTAGCTGTGTCAGCAAAGAATGTCCAGAAGGGTGGAGTACGCACGCACATGCTAACCTGTGAATTACGCTTGACGTAAGCACGACATTCCCTGCTCCTGTTGATAAATGTAAGCAGAGCCATGAAATTTGGCCCAAGCCTGGAACTACATGGAGGCCATCGCCTCTGTTGCCCATGGTCTTGGCCTAAATGCCTCTTCAAACCAATTTTCATGGAGGTAGCCTTTGAACAATGGAAATGTCCTTGCCTTCTTCGAGGTGAAATTCCAGGCCTGGATTACCAAGAATGCCTTGAAGCCATCAAACATAAAGTGTTGTGTATTGGTGATAAACCATTTAGTAGGGCTACATGTAACTAAGAAAGCATCCTTTGTTTAAAAGGGCACACTCTCAGTTTGCCTCCATTAACCCTCCTACTGTCAGTGACTCTTGGCAACAATTTCCAGTGAGTTGACCAACCATTTGAAACCATTCGACTGCCAAGGTTGTGTATGGTGGCGCAACTGTGCACAGAACTAACTGTGTACTGTGTACATGCATTCCCTCATGGTATCATATTTCAGGCTGGCATAGTTTATCTATCATTCAAAACCACTTGAATGGTATTGAATGGTCAGACAGCAAGAGGGTTAAATGGTTTATGGACTCTTTAGTCTCTGCAATACCACAAGCAATTATAAAGTTCATGGGCTTGTGGTATGCTTGAGTTATCTGGTCCAGGCCTGATACCACCAGAAGACAACAGAGGCAACCGCCTCTGCTGCCCCTAGTCATTGCCTCGGTGACCCTTGAAATGTTCCAATAGAAATTTTCAATTTTTCTCATAGAGGTGCCCTTGCCTTTTGAAAAATGAAGCATCAGGCCTGGTGGTCAGCTAAGGCTAATGGAAGTTCAAAAACCCACGTGTAAGGATCAGTGGCATGGCTGGCTAGTCCAAGTGCTCTGGCAGAAACAGAACCTTACGGAATGAACCTTATCTGGGCAAGTCATGTTCACATTTTGTGTAATATTGGGGTATAAGAAAATGGAGAGGTTTTAAAATAGTGTTGATGCTTCTTTTTATACAATAGGAAAAGCGAGATTGAATACTACGCCATGGTTGGCAACAAGTGACCGTGTTCCATTCACTACACTGGTATCAACATCGAGCATTGGAACAGCTGTGGTAAATACTTCAGGGTGTGCACCCTTGCATCAAGATCCAGGTCGTTGGTTTCACTCATCGAGGGTGGAGTTGGGGTGGGTGATGGGGGAGGTTTACTTTGGTGGAGTGTTTTAGGATGGGCAGAGGTAGACCGTTGCGTATTGACGTCACAAGCTCAAACAGCACCCTCACTGTTTAGTCGAAGGAAAATTCCATTGGCTGATATGTTACAGTGATTTTTGTGCGCAGCGGGTACACATGTGCGAGTTTCCATTGTTTGTCCTTGGGGGGGTGTATACAAGCCAGTGTACCACACCAACACAAAACAACATGTTGGTTTGGGTTTTTCCCCCTGCCCTTTTATCTATTTGTCTAAAAGGTATTTGTGTTCTTTCTTAGAGAACACAACACCCTAACTCCCAAAGCGTTTTTACCAGAAACCATCCCTAACCCAACACATTCCAACAACCTATACTACCATGCAATGGGAAAGAAACAGTCTGCTTAGGGGGACGATACACAACCTAACAAACTCCAACAGGCCTTTTTTGTTTGATTTTGTTGGAGTGTGTACACTTGGCATGTGCAAGCTTTTAATCAGCGAAATCACACAGTACCCAACGTAACATAATCAAACAACTTTTTGTACACTATGTGGAGGAAAAGAGCAATGCCAGGCATGTACATTTCTCACATCCACCATGCCCACTCAATCAAATTCTAACACCATTACTTGGCAATGGCAGCAAGGTTACACAGTCCCACAGAATCAAACACCCAATCCTAACTTAACTGTACTTAACCTAACAAAATTAAACACTTTGCCTTAATTGACTTTGTAGGGTTAGAGATATTTGCTTGTTACCGTCTTTGTTTGGGGAGGGGTGCTCTTGGTATCCTCTTTATAGTATGAATTAACAAACAATTATTTTTCATTAACTTCAGGTGACAGTGACATCATCCGCAGCATGCCTACAGAACAGGCATAGAGTCTGGGTTCCACACCAAGGGGGGAAGGGATCATCAAGAGATTTCATCAAGATGTTTCTACCAGAAGAACGCCTTGTCATTGGAGTGTTCAAGACACAGTGTTTTTCTAAGACACTATGCACAATCAGCTGAAGATGACATGTCATTAAGAAAGCTTCACTGTTGGATCTAATAAAAATATAACCATTTGTTATTAAATATTACACCATGGTAACCTTTGCAAACGCTTAAATACCAGTTTCTTTTCTGTACAGAAATAAACATCACAGGAGTACATTAAACAGAGGATTTGTTTATAAATGTTTTATTTCTTGAGTACTGTACACTTAGTGGCATTTTATTACAAAACAGAATAGTTTTACTATGAAGAAGGTACAGAATTGGCCACTTAATTTTAAGTTGGTGCTAACCCCCCCCCCCCCCCACTTATGTAAACATTTGGCATGAGGTGATGAAGTAATAAACCGATACCATTAGGTCCGCCCAATGACAAAGTCTGACAAGTTAAAATCCTTTTAGAAAAGGTAAACATGCGTGCGCGCATACTTAACGCGTGCAGTGGTGATGCAGCCAATGCTGTGATTTGTCATTATGTTAAGGGTGTGAGGCTGAAAGGCACAGTACACGTTTGGTAATTGGAGCCTACTGGTTGTGTAATCATTTATAAATGTAGGTACATAAAAAAAAAAACTTGAAAATTTCACTTCAAAAGGTGGTCGCGTTTTTGAGATATCACCAAAACAACGGAGCCAATATTTCCACGCAGGAAGAATATTCCCCATAGGAATACACAGTCTGAGAAGCATTTCAGACAAACGCTTTCAGATTCAAATTTTGGGGAATAAAAAGTGATTTTCCATAATCAGTAGTACTTCAAGGTTAAAAGTTTCTCAAAATTTATTATACTACCCAAGGCTGCTGTACATCTTACCAAGTAAGTTTTTTTGCCATTAATTTTCAGAGTCATTACCAAAGTGTACTGTGCCTTTAATGGATCTGTCTATTGGTTTAGAAAAAGAGAAAGGTGGGTTGGACACTAGGTGGCAGCAGACATACTGGTGAATCCATTGTTCCATGCAAATGTCGGGCATGATACCCTACTATAATCCGACTTTCAACTTCGTTCACCCTCAAGAGAAATCCCTCGTGGTTTATTACTTGATACCTCAGCAGAGCTTGTATCAAGTAGCATGAAAAGTGTACGTGCAGTAGGTTGGCCATTGTACCCAATGAAATTGTCCTACTTTTTCCAGGGACCACTGATCATGCCTATGCTTGGCATAACGAAACAGGTGGAAAACTACCTGGTATGTCTTCTGCCTTGTAGTCTTAATTGGTGGCAGGAGCTTTTGTATTGGATGTAGTTTCTTCTCAAGTAATTCTCATTGCAATACATCAGTGACAAAGTTAACAAACCTAGCGTTGTTCTCTCAAAGTTTCCCATTGGTTTTTTGCTCTTTGCGAATTCACTTTGTCTCTCTTATAAAGAATATTAAGTGATGCTTTCCCAAAACATTTGCAAATATTTTGGTGATTATTTGTGCTTTGAAGTTGACAAATTCTGTACCTGTTTATTAAGTTACATGAAAATCACACACTATCTGTTCACTTCGTTGAATATAAAGGCACTATGGCTTAACAAAGTAATTCCAGAAATGGTTAAACCTTTGGTATAAATCGTAAGCACCCTGAAAATTGGATCCCGGTTTTGTACCGTTTTGTCAGTAGTGACTCAAACCCCTGTCTCTACACTGCAGCGATTTCACGAAGCGCTAGGATTAATCCTATCTCGAGTTAGGATGAATAACTCGTCCTAACTTAGGAGGGTTCAATGTGTCCTAACGTCTATGAATACGGAACTTAACTCGTCCAAGTCCTAAGATTAATCCTAAGTTAGGAAGAGTTTGGTGAAAACGACGGCAGCTCTTCATGTATACCATGCCTCAAGTAGCAGCAGGAGTCCCCAAATGATTTTTACTCTCAACATACTCTGCCCCTCTTGTACAAAGTACTTAGTACCCTATTTGACTAGCCCCCATCAATTATAAGTAAGGCTGTCAAGCATCACCGCATCATTATAGAATGCTCATGACAGCTTTTAAATAACCTCTCTAAACTAAAACTGCGTTGTAAGAGTTAATGCTTTATCATGATGCCATGATAGTATCATGAGCATATTATAAGCAAGGCGGTAATGCTTGACAGCCTTAATACATGTAACACCCCAAACCCCAACAAACCGGGCAAAATCAAAAATCATAGAATTCCTGAGATTCCCAGAAACGATAAAGACATGTGAGGGAGGTGGGGGGTGGTACACTGTTTTTGAAAAAATGAAAAATTGCCTAACAAGAGGGCGACCAACTTAAGAGAGAAGGTTTACCTTCCCTTTAAACTGGAATTGTAAGATGGTGGAAAAATTATACAGGAGGAGAGTTCCAAAGCGCAAGGGGAAAAGCTATTTGAATATCTCACAGAACTGGTCTTTGAAACAGATACAGTGAAGGGGTGAGAAGATGTTGCAAAGCCAGTACAGGTGCGTACCATGTCGCATACCGAGCACCAAATGTCTTCATGATACCTCAACATATCAATCTGCAGACTGTACACCCAGACAGTCTCAACTTTAATTGGCATGTAAAAAGGAACTATAAATAAATAGTAATCTTGCAGGTCCAACCATGTGTAAAACTCTTTTGAGGGAGTGTTGGCTCTGACAAGACCCATGTGGTCTCGACGTTTCGAACAGGAGAATTGAGCAGAGTATACTGCTCGAAACGTCGAGACCAAAACCAGCTCTTTTCAGAGCCAACACTCCCTCAAAAGAGATTTACACATGGTTGTACCCGCAAGTTTACTATTTATTTATAGTTCCTTCTTACTTTTCCACAGCATGGAAAGCTTCAAACAATATTATTTATTCTTTTGGAACTGCCTCCGTATGCATCTACCATCCTCATCACGCTCGTCTCTCATCGTGCGATCTGTAATCTTGGAATGCTCTCTGGCACGGTTTTCTCAAGTTGTTGATATTCGTTTATTAATGATGACAGAGATTCCAAGCTCTCTGAGAAGAGCGCCATTTCCATCCCGTCTACATTTGTGTAGTGGTGCAGATGAGCCTGGTGAAAAGGAGACAATTCAAACTGACATTTCTATTTTCGTTCCTTGGGGATGGGCGTTAGTTAAAGGAACATTACAGAATTGGTTGTTGCTAACAAAAAAGTAGCTGGCAGTGTAAACACTTAATGTAATCCACCATATACATAAACTGACAAATATGTAGAAGTTTGAGATCGATCGGCCATCTGGGTCACGAGAAAATAGTGAAAAACCGATTACACATTTGCATGAAATCATATAGATTCAACAAATGAATAAAACGCTCACTGAGCGATAAACTCCAATCGGAAAATTAGTTTATTCATTTCTCATCAAATATGGCATTTCAGACAGAAATATTTCAAGGGATGTTTTCTACTGTCATCATCATTAGACCGTGTAAGTTTTATGTAAATCTGTGATCAAAAAGTATATTTTACAAGTTCTTTTCTTACCAATTCTGTAATGTTCCTTTAACATTGGCAAATACTTCTGTAATATGAACTATATAATAATAAGAAAAAAATTGATACACAGTTCTTATATTGCGTTTTATCACACCAGAGGGTTTCTCAAAGTGCTCAATTGTTCTACAAGGTAGATGGGCACATTGCCTTCAAATCTCTCAACATTTTGCCGTTTGGAATTACTCCTTATCCTTTTAAAGGCCCTGTACATTATTGGTAAGATCGAAAAACACAATGTTCACAGATTCACACATAACTTACATGATTTAAAGTAAGTAATGGTAGAAAGGGTTCCTTAAAATATTTCTGCCTAAAATGATATCGTTTCTGAGAAACGAGTAAAACAATAGTAATTATCGCGCGCGATAATTTGAAAAAACAGAAAACACATAAGATCTCTTTTCACTATTTTCTTGTGACCTCTATGACCAATTGAGCCCCAACTTTCACAGGTTTGTTTGTTCATGCATATTTTTAATCACACAAAATGTGGACACTGATTTTGAGCTGTTACCAAAAGTGTACAGTACCTTTAAAGAGTTGTTTACACACTAAAACACCTACAGTTTGTTTTAACCAGTGTAAAAACATAAATTTGCCTCTGGAAATAACAACCAGCGGTGGAGTCAAAAACTTTGGTTTCTACAAAATAGTGGACTGTACCTTGTCATGAAATTCCACAAAAAATCACACAATTCTAAGGGGTACGTATGTATATGAATCATTCTATTCGACTTACAAAATACATTTCCAACCATATTCATTTCATAAGAAACGCTTTTATAGCCTAAAGTGCCCAGTCCCAAGGCAATTTGCCCCTTAACCCTCTTGCTGTCTGACCATTCAATACCATTCACTGTGGTTTTGAATGATAGATAAACTATGCCAGCCTGCAATATGATACTATGAGGGAATGCATGTACACAGTACACAGTTAGTTCTGTGCACAGTTGTGCCACCGTACACAACCTTGGCAGTCGCATGGTTTCAAATGGTTGGTCAACTCACTGGAAAATGTTGCCAAGAGTCACTGACAATAGGAGGGTTAAAGTACCAGTACCAATCTAGTATCAATTAAGACATAACGAGTTGAAAATTAATTACACTTTGTTTTCTTTTGTTCTTGTAATCATCAAAATAACAAACTAGACAGAGCCTTGCGACAAAAAATGTTCTACCTTTCTTCTGTAAAGTCGAGTAAACCTATCTCTCAGATCACTGAATGTGTGTCGCACGCAGGTGTTGTTGCCCAACGCTAAGAGAGAGTACGGCTGGCCCACGGGAGGAACTGAACACAAACCAGTCTTCCAGCCGTCCGTGTTCCAATGGATAAACTTCAGCGATGGTCGTAATCTGTGGGACATTGTAACCAAATTAATCTTGCTTTTTTTCTCCCAAAGCGGTTATTACAAACACGGGGTGCGAGAGTCAATGCTGACAAAAAAAGGTCCGACACTAAGGGTCTAAATGTTAGGAGGTCTGTAGAAATTATGGCATTTCCACATTTTTATTACTCATGGAGTTAACATTTTTCAACCACTGAAAATTGGTGTGTAATATCTGCCAAATTTGTCTGGACTGGCCAACGGCAGACAGTTTATTACGAAAAAGAAAAACTTCTGAGCGCCCTCAATTTTTGGTAGCAGCCAGACGGCTGACGTGAATATCCAACTAGACATTGTGTAGCGTGCACAGGCATGCACCTACATGTGTCATGCTATAGGCCTCAATTCACCCTTACAAAGAGGGACACAAGGTATTGGCAATAATGCCTCGTAATATCCCTTTTTCTGGGGGTTATTGTGTAATCCCCAATTCCAGACCTTTGTTCTGTTGTTGTACAGATCCTTTTTTACCAGACCCAAGACTGGACAGGCTGGCACCTTGTGGAGAATGGTGAGGGCCCCGAGTTCATGGCTCTGCATACTGCAAAATGATGCGCTTACGGTGCCTGTAAAGCACACAATTGTACGGGCAGCAAGTGCATAATTCCATGGTAGGCAGAGCTGAAATTGGGGACAAATGCCAGACGGTCACCGCAAGCGCACAATTCAACAGTATACGGCACCATGAAATCAGACCATGAGGACTGACCCCTGCTGCCTGTGGTCAATGTAAAAAAAGTAACTGCAGAACTGCAAAGATTTTCAACAAACAAATGTACACAATGCTATAAAAAAAATATCTTTGAATTTGCTGACCTGTCGATATTTCTCCTGATGTCCGAGATCTGAACATTGCCTCGACACATCAAGGCACACGCCAAGTACATAGAGTTCTTAGGGTCTGCCTTTAAAAGCTGGTACTCCCTTGAGAAAGCATCCGTGAACATCTGGTCTAACCTACATGTACGTCAATAACAGGAAATTAAATTCAATTCAATAGCACTAGCACTCTGCACTGATACTTAAAAATAGAAGCTAAGCACCCACACCTCAGACAAACATGTCAAATTTCACTAACATACGTGCTACATGTCCAAGTTTTTATGTTTACTCCCGTGTACCGACTATAGATGGATTGCAATACGCGTCATGACCGCCATCTTTGATGTAAAACAATGGAAAAGTGCACGCGTGTACGCACTACGCACGACTCTCAGCCAATGATAGCTCTCTACGCGTACACAATTCATCAAAGATGGTGGTGAATGGCGCGTATTGCAATCCATCTATACTACTAGTGCAGTTGATGATGCAGTGATTGCGCAAGTTGTGGAATGTTTGTCTAACAGTGCTAGGACATTTTGGGTTTCTAAAAGGCTATTTTTCCTATAGATAGTTCCTAGTAGACGCCATCTTTACGGGCGAATTGCATTTTGGCTTGCAGGTGCGTCAAACGCTCAACTTATTAACGCAGCCGCGTTGTTCACTGACCAATCCTGCAATGAGTTTCGTGAAATGCGCGCGTGTTGCACGCCGTTCTCACACGAAACGCACGACTGTTTGTTCTAAACTGCCCGTAACGATGGCCGATTTACGTCATACTGTAACCTATCTATAGAACGCGAACCAAAGTGACAAACTCATTGAAGATGTGGTTACCTTCTTGGTGGGAGTTTGAGATCGAGTAGAGAGTACAGCGGTGTCTGACTGGCCACCAGGTAGTGTATCTTTGGGAAGGGTACTAGATTAGTGCTTATCTCATTCAGATCTACATTGAGACTTCCCTCAAACCTTGACGACCTGTTCAATGGAAAAAAAACAACATCATAGCACAATATGAAAACTCAAGCATTGTAGAAGTCATGGTTTATCCCACACTCAAACCTTTGTGAGTAAATAAAAGATGTAATTATTTTCTTCTTTCTTTTTTTTTTGGGGGGGGGGGATGGCACTACATCAATGAATTTTGATTGACATTGTAATCTATATAATTTTTGGAGAGAACCAGTTGGGCAGGAGAGTATATCGATAGTGGCATGTGTGTACTATGGACTTAGTCTCCACAGTCTCCTGTGGAATTTTGCGGCAAGGGCCACTTGAGCGGTATACTGCTAGTAATAGGTCTAGTTAAACTGCCTTTTAGTGGCATGCATGTAAGCAAAACATTCTGCTTACCATAAAACAGCCTTATGAAGCTGGACCCAGCCCCGAATATAAAACCGTACCAGACTTACGATGTTAGATTCAGCAGTAGATTGGCTACGATATTATTCATCTGATCGAATGGTTTCTCAGATCCTTTTTTACCAGACCCAGTGTCAGATGAAGAGATGGCAGTACCAGCTTTTGCCTGCCCTGTAGCGCCATAAACCCTCTTGCCATATTTGTCGGACGGGAGAGCCTGGTTGATTTTCTCAAGATTTCTGATAAAGCCTGTAGATATTTAATGGCAGGGTAGTTTAGGTGATTGTCTGATAGCTAAGTGAACACATTTTTAATCAGGCATGTGAGTTCACCCAAAAAGGAGTCAGAAATTTATCAGAAAAGTCAGAGATTCTAGAACGCCATGTAGTGCGGCAGGCAGGTGATGGAATTGTGCCATTGATTGAAATTGGCACACAGTCAGAGCATGTACATGTATTGAGAAAGATATTTGGTTATTTTTTCCTTTGAAAAAATATTGATTGAATAAAAAGAAGTGGCAGCCATTTTGAAAATGTTTAAGAAGGACAAAGGGTCCTGGAATTCATGCTCGAAATCTTCCTCTTTCCTGGGGTTATTGCAGACACTCATTGATTTGTTGTACAAATGAGGATTACGGGAGATTGTTAGGCTGCCAACATTGTTTTTCATGTATTCGGCATATGGGAGTTAAGTCTGAGATTCCAGCATACCATGGCCAATTATCAGACATTGCTTATAGCCGAGGTTTGGCCAATTCAAGGTGAACACATTCCAAATTCTCTCGAAAGATCATTTTATGAGATCATTTGTTGTCTTTACTTGGTTTAGTCATAGTTTCATTGTGAAAAATTACATTCTCAAAAATTTTTTAAATATTCAGAAAGTTCCGAAAAATTAATCCCTGAAGACTGTCACGTCAATTACCATACCTGGTTTTCTACTGGGAGGACACAGTCTGCGTATTCTGTCAGCTGATGCATGGCTAAGACACTGTTATAGGGTGACGTAATGACATCATCGTCATTGGAAGGGTACACCGGTGTGACAAATCTAGACAAGAACAAATACAGAGCCTTAAGCCGTGTTCGGATTAGCGGCTACGGCTGCCACTACAGCTTGATCGTCACGTGAACAAGTGTTGAAGCATAGGACGCCCATAGTATCACCCTTAGCAACAGCCGCAGCTATAGCCACAGAAGCCAATTTGGACAAGGCCATAATTCTTCCAAAAGACTGATCCATTAAGTGGGGTCAAAGATCGGTAAATACTTCAGAAATTAATGACCACAAAAACTTACTTGGTTAGAAACACTGCAGCTGCATGTAGATAGTATAAACTATTTTGAGAAAGGATTCCCATTGAAGTAGTATGGTTTGGATAAATTTTAACCCCAAAACATTGGAATATGAAGAAAACAATTTCAAGCATGAGTCGTTTCTAAGATTTCTGAGGGTGGTGTCCGTTCGCGAATGCTGCGGCCAGAGATGCGGTTGGTAGCCGCTGTCACCTCGCTAAACATGGAGGACTCGACGTTCTTTTCAAAAGTCAGAGACACTCAAATAAAAAATCCCATTACAAAATGTAAACAAACTGCCCACTTCAAGATTATGGCGCACAGTTCTGACTTGATGTTAGCGGGGCGGAGACACACACACACCCCATCCACATTAACCCTGTTGTTATGGGGGACTGGCCCAATGGATCTGTGGACTGTTCTGCTCACAGATTTTCTTCACCGTAATGAAACAAAGGGGTTTATGTCAGCTGTGGCTTTCATAGCTCAAAAGCAGTGCTGTAGTATTGTAGTACAAGTACTATTCGAGTACCAATTTGCAGTATTCCTACTCGTACTCGAGAAGATCAAGTACTTGGTTTTCAGCATTTGGACCCGCGACTCAGATATCAGAGTACTCGGTACTCGGATACTCGTACTTGACACTCGATGGCCAAGTACTCGATGGCCCAAGTACTCGATGGCCCAAGTACTCGATGGCCCAAGTACTCAATGGCCCAAGTACTCGAGGCCCAAGTACTCAATGGCCCAAGTACTCGATGCCCAAGTACTCGATGGCCCAAGTACTCAATGGCCCAAGTACTCAATGGCCAAGTACTCGATGGCTCAAGTACTCAATGGCCCAAGTACTCGATGGCCAAGTACTCGATGGTCCAAGCACTCAATGGCCCAAGTACTCAATGGCCCAAGTACTCGATGGCCCAAGCACTCATACTCGAGTCCTGTCCGCCACCCTAGTCCCTATACAAGGCAGTACTCAGAATAGTGCTTGACTGCATCACTGCTTGAGAGTTTCTCTTAGTTTAACAACATCCTTTCCCAATAATAGCAAAAAAATTGCAACAAACTTCTTCCTCAGAAAAAGGGTTGTAATATATATAGGAAATAAAAAATTAAATTGATTTTTCTCCAAAGGTTACCTGTATACATCTGGGTAATCATCTTGAAGAAGTTGCAGGATTGATGTACCCACACCTGACCCTGTCCCTGTAGTACAGAAATGAGAATTGGGGACAAACATTAACCCATCAGATAGGAAGTTGACCAGACGTGGTTCAATAGACGGTCGTTAAAGGCAATGTTCAGCATTTTTTTTATCAATTTTTCCAAAGACAAAAGTGAATAGTTTCAATCTGAGAGTGACAAATACGGTGATAGGCTTACAACTAAGGCTACAACTACAACTACTATACTACTACTACTTACTACTGCTGCTGCTGCTGCTGCTGCTGCTGCTTCTGCTTCTTCTTTCTTCTTCTTCTTCTTCTCTTCTCTCTTCTCTTCTGCTTCTACTACTAATAATTTGGGAAGCTAATCTAAACCATTTTTACTCATTCTTCTTATTATTTGTAAGCAGTCACATTGTTCTGTAGCTTAATGTACAGTAATGATCCCTTGCAGCAGCAACACACTCAACTACCCTTTCCCATAGTGTTATCCAGAGGGGTGTCTGGGTGTCTTTTGGAACCCCGTTTTAAATGTTGATACCCTGTTGTATCTGTTGTTTACATTTAAACGTATTGTAACTGAACAAACCCAGTTTTTAAATTTTCAGCAAATTTTGACACCCTATTATGAAATCTTGGCTAAAACCTTACTGCTTGCCATACTCACCATTTAGGGAGTCAAATTGCCTGTAAACGTAGTAAGCGAGTGAACGCTGTATCAACTAAAATGGGCACTACACTGTAAAGCACACAGGGACATTGACTATTTACGGACAGACCGACAGAGGGTGACAAACACTAATTCTTACCTCCACCCATAGAGTGTGTGATGAAGAAACACTGTAAGCAGTCACACTGTTCTGCAGCCCGTCTCACACATTCTGAGATCTGTTCTCTGTACCGAACACCGTACACCTTATTGCCAACCGCCCTACGAATGGAAACAAATGCAAATGAAAAGTTGCTCAAAATAAGCCATCTGCGAGTAATGCTTGGTAAAATTGTTACCACCCTTCCAATGTATTGTTTTTGTGTATGTAAGCAATGGCCCCAAACAAAACTTTTTATCCCGGTGGCCCACAGATTGACAGCGCTGTCTTGGGTCAATGTACTTTTTCTTAATAAAGGCATTGTTTTAACAGAAAAAAGAAAGAAATATACTCAACTATTGCCTTCCAACATGTCAAATTATCATTTGCCACCCTGGTTACATTTTGGCGATCTTGCCATGACTTTTTCTCCTCGAGACCCTGGTTACACAATGACTTGCCTAGTCATAAGTTACCGCTTAAAATTTGAAATCCTCAGACTATAGAGACAGTTGCTATGTCACATGATTCGTGGAATCAAACACCGGACATGCATCTTACCAGTTATTCCCACAACCAGAGACATCAGTTATCAGTTGTCTGTGATCGAACAACTCACCGACCGAGCCCTTGAGCAACTCATTGACGACTCCTTCCTCCATATCAATCAAGACGGCCTAGAAATAAGAAATCATTTTGAATTTGACAAGTAATTCATACGATAAATCTCTTGCATAGATAAGTATCGGGAAAATTTGATACTATTTTTTACAATATATTGTTATTATTATTATATATTTTTTTTAAAGGTCACCCCTTTCCTGTCGCTTCCCATGGTTGCATCATAAACTTTGGTGCGATCCCTGCTGTACCACAGTTACAGGTTGAATGGCTAATTCTGACTGGAACCCCCCTGAACAAAGATATTGACAAAATAGGGAGACTGCCAATAATATTCAAATTATGTTATAACTTTAAATCAAATAAACATAAAACCTGCAGATGACTCACTCTAGCTTTCAGAGTTCGAACTTTGCTTTTTCCATCACCAACCCCGATGCTGACTTGCTGTTCATACCTAAACAAAGAAAGCAAGTTAAATACGATCAATTCCAATACTGGAAGAGGTGCTTCCTTTTTCATAATAATGCTCATTAAGTGACTTCAAATCAGAGGGATTGCCCCCATCAATTTTTTATCTCACTTCCTAACAGGGCTCAGTAATTTTAGAGTCTAGTCATTTTAGAACTGGTCCAGTAACCTGCTACTGCTAGTGCTCAAAATATCCACTGGACACTGGCCACCCCAGGGTTTCAAATGTACTAACCCACTGGCCAGAGTTCAGTAATTTCCGAATTGGACCATCAACCGTCTTGGCTCAATATATCCACTGGAAACACACCACCCAACATACCCAAGGGTTCCAAATATTTACACCCACTGGCTAGAGTCTAGTAAATTTAGCATTAGGCCATCAACCCCCAGGACTTGAAATACCCACTGGACCACTGGCCAAAGTCCAATCAAATTTTGAGCCCTGCCTAGCTATCAAGACTGTGCCAAATCAATTAATGTTAGCTGCAGCTGGTAATGTTGAAGAATTGGCATTTGAAGCTACCAATGTTGTGGCCAACCTATAATTAATGTGACGGTCAAAGTGCAAAGGTCAGCAAATCTAATGGCAGCATCACTCACCTTGAATCCACATTGAGGAAGAAGCTACTGAGTGAGTCATCATAAACACCCTTCTTGTTATGTGCTGCGTGTTCTCTCAGTGCTAGATCCCAGAACCGGCATCCAATCTGTGACAGTGGAAAAATCAGACCACAGCTTCAAGATTCGGGCCTCCAACTTTGTTTTGGGGGAACTGCAACGTTTGTAAAAGACACTTCTATGAAGAATATAAATTGTACTGAAACTTTACAGGGTAATTTCCAGGCCTGAGATTAGTCTCGGGGAACAAAATAATAACTTTTGGATTTTGTCAATTTGGCGAATCCAGAGGAAGCAGACAGTTCTATTAGAAATCAACAACGCCACAATAAAACCCTGACTTCACAAAGAAAAGACAAGAACTAGGTTCTCATAATAAGCACCGGGATTTTATGATGTCTTGTGACAAAGTACGAGTAGACAGTCATGACTCAGCGTGAATAGCAGAGCCTCGGCTGTAAGCCACGGCTGATAATGTGACAGGGTATGCTGGAATCTCGGAACGCTCGGACCAGCTCGGACTTACCTCCCATTGAGCCGAATACAACATTGATAAACATTGGCGGCATCTTGTCCATTCTAATATGTCACATTTGTATTTCAAAAGGACAAAGGTCTGAAATCAGGGATTAAACCCCCGGAAAAAGGGACATTATGAGCATGATTTCCAGCACCTTCTGTCCCTCTTTGTTTTAGTGAACTGAGCTTAGCATGGTACTTGCAAGCTACACATCGAATGTCAAGCCTTGACATTCGATTGTGACTGCAAGGTGGATATTCCGAAGGTGATATTCGAAGTTGTTCCGGGTTTTAAAAAACATCCACCTTAGGCCAGTCTATCAAACATGAAGTGGTTAACTGTAGAGTAGATGACTTCTGTCTCGAAAAAACACAGTGCAAAGTTGTCTTACCTGATTTCCACATTGGCCAACTATGGAAAAAGAAGAAGAAATAAATAAATTTGGTGTGCACAAAATTCTTTTTTATACAGACAAATAAAAATGTAGGCAGCAACGGACTAAAGTTCGTTTTGCAACTGACCAAATTAGACCAATTTTGGAGAATGTGTAATGATTTTAAATATTATGATAATCTTATTCTTGACCAAAGATGTTGGCTTCTCCAGCTTAAAACTGTTTAATGTGATGACATTTATTACGTAGTGATATACGATCAATACAATTTAATTTTAAATATTGCAACTCTTCTTTGCTAATTAATTCAATAAAATCACATAATGCAAACTGCTACAAATAACACAGTACATCATGTAAAATTTTACAAAACTTGTGTGAAGTTTTCATAAGTTGATGTACACACCATTCCATTGCCATTTGTTTAGTATGGTTGCAAACTGGTTGGCTACCTTCATGAATATGATCTATAGAGAAAGTTGGACCATGTGTATGGTGGTCGGTTAACACATGACCAAATATTTAATATTCGGTAACTTTTGAAAGTTTTTTGTTTACCTTGAATAACAATTGACTGAGTCATTTTGAAGGAACACCATTTCAGTTATGCAGGCTAGAGGAGGCTCTCACGACGTATTGTCAACGCACGATACAACCGTGATCCAAATAAAAACAAACGGCACTTGACTAAGTAAAGGCTATGTTGTTGTGCATAGAAAAAACTAACACATGACAGCTATACACACAGTATGATGATATAAGTAATGAATGACGGTCGTGTGCGGTACTTTTGTTCGGCAAAAACGTTGTTTTGTCACCCGTCGATTATCACCTTCAACTGACACAAAAACCTTGACCTGAAACCCAGACGCTTTGCCTTTTCGGTCAAAATGAGCGTACTGCCGTCCCCTAATGAATGAATGAACTTGGTATTATTTGCATGCTCAGAATATTTTCGTGTACGGTGATTGATTGTGAATGTGTGTGCTCAGGGGTAATGAGAGATTTTGTCCACAAGGCAAAATTGTAAACTCTTTTGAATTCGAGGTGAGTATTCTTGCGCAGAAGATCACAAGAAATGGAAAACTTACGATAATTCATACCGTAAATATCCATTAAAAAAGGTAACGTTGTGTGTAGACAGCTTACCGTTACGTCGTTTAGTCGTGACTCGTTGGGCATTAACATAAAAACGAGCATGAGATTGCTAACAATAGTCATGTAGTTACTAAGTTAGTGCATTGTGGTTAGTGCTATCTTTTTTTATTACAAATATGTTTACGCCCCAAATTGGGGCCCAATGATGATCGATGCTTTTAATCTAACAAGATTAAAACTTTGTACTATGAGATGACTGAGAACTATAAACTTTGTAGGTATTTTATTTTCTTGTTTGCCCTTTTAAATTTTTAGGTGAGGCTGTCTGTTTTTGAAAATTATGTGTAACTTCATTTATGTGATGCACAATTGTGACTGAATTGAATAAGTATAAAACTATATGACTTAGCTGCATTTTGTTAGTCTAGCTGAGTAGACCTACAACGCTTTTTATCATTTGTACATTACCTGATGTAGCCTGTATGCAATGCTACACATCGTTGAGCTGTTTAAATTTGTTAATTCATGCTCAGCATGCAGTGAGACGCACCAACTCTGTTCAAACTACAAAAAAGTTTGAACAAAACAAATAATTGCATGTGTAGTTTTTATACTGTGACAAATTAACAAGTTAAAAGTTGATGATTTAATTCTGACTGCGTTTTGGGGTCCAGTTACTCGGACTAGCATTTTGTATATTTGTAATTTTTATTGCATTATGATTTTTTTCTTAATTTTAGGCTTCATTGAATTATCAATATTTGATGTAATTTCATATGGTTTTTTGATTTTTTATTGTACATTAATTTGCACCGTTCAAACATCCTTTGATGGAGAGGCCACACTACAAATGTAATAAGTTTGTATTATTATGGTTATAATTATTTTTATTATGTTCTTTTCTTTACAGAAACACTTCATTCAAAAGGAACGTCAAAGGAGAGTTTTGATTCTCACCTTTAATTATCATCCTGGTACCCTGCACTGGGTATTCGTTCTGCCGTCATTGAAAACCAAATGACATCAAGGCTGGCTACCAATGCAACACATCGCAACCGACCCATAACATGGGCAAAGAATCACAACATGTGCAACTCAAGGACACCCAAAATGACAATCAGGAGAAGGGGGCTCTGTTGGCAACGGCCCCCTCCAACTCCCAGTGCACAGCCTCATTTCCAGTGCTGGCAGCCAGGTTCTCACGAACGTTATTACAAACCAACCAGACTGGGTTGAATACATGTCGGGAGCAGGGGCCGCTTCGTTAACATTATCGCAACGTTCCCCGTCAATAAGGTCATCTTCCGTCACAACTTCACAGCATTAGGGTGCACAAAGCGATACGGCAGATGAAGAAAGAAGGCCTCCGAAATTTGTACAAAGGAGTGCTTCCCCCTCTCTTACAACGCATGTCCGGTTTGTCACTTATGTTTGGACTTTACGACCAGTACACCAGGATTATTATAAGTCATGTCGATTGCCAGTTGACAACTGCTAAAGTCTTTGCAGCATTACTGTCAGGTCAGTGAAAAAGCAACTTTATAAATGCAAAAAGTTTGCATTTATGATACTTTATTCTTGTTATTAGTAAGTTGCATATTCAGCAAGGCAGTTTTGGGAAATTCTACTGTTACATAATCAAGGGGCACCATTTCAACACCGTTGGTGCACTTGGCTAGATTCTGCTTTCAAGAGCTGAAACACTAAGTTGTAGAGGTCTTCAAAAAGTTCAAGGAAGTGCGTCATCTGTTTAAATTGGCGCTCTACCAACTGAGCTGTCTAGCCCTATTTACGCTGGCTGTCTCCCTATTTTGCCAGTATCTTTGTTCAGGGTGCCAGTCACTTTAACAAACTTGGTAGGCCTAAGCGGCAGTACAGGGATCACTTCTTATTTCCAAAATAAACCACAAGGTTCAAATCCTGTTCTAGTAAATATTTCTTTGTTCGGAATATCCCCAAAGTTGAATTACAATTTACGGAGTCAGATTCCCTTTAGGGTTGTCACTTGATATTATTATTATTTTGTTTACTTGGCTTCACTTGTCTTTTATACAGGCTCAACAGAGGCAGTTTTAGTTCCCTTTGAGCGTGTCCAGACTCTCCTCCAAGATCACCGCCATGGTGAGAAGTTTAACAACACCTTCCAAGTATTCCGTCAACTACGGGGGTATGGACTGCGTGAGTATTACCGCGGCTTGACACCCATCCTACTACGCAACGGACCCAGCAGCGTAATCTTCTTTACAGTGCGAGAGAACCTGCAAGAGCTGATCCCAAAGGATGCGTCCAGGGCTGAGAAGGTACTGTTTGGTGATCCACGATGACCATAGACCCTTCCCATGAAATATGCAAATTGAACATCGCGCGTGCGCTTTCTCCCTACTGGTTGGCAAAATGAGTGAACATCGCGCCTTTTTGCATGGGACTGATAGTGGCGTGACGCACACGCGTTAGTGCGTCTGCCTTGTGCACAACTCTATGGCGTTTGCCAACCAGCAGCGTCTGTACGCATGCGTGAATGTAATTTACATATTTCATGGGAAGGGTCTATTAAACCACACTCCACCCTCCCTCCCTCCCTACCCCCCCCTACCCTCTCCTAGAACAGTCACCAAAAGAGTTGACTACCTTTAAACCATTATGGCTTTGTCCTTCGGATGGGGTGTAAATTTGTCTTTCGGATGGGATGTAAAGCTGTAGGTCCCGGGAATTCTGTAATGCATGTAGTGTAAAAGAACCAAGTTAGACTTTTGCTAAAAGAAGGGGTTTGCCCTGGTGTTTCTAGCAGTGGCTGCCGAGTGTAAAACCTTGTAAAACGGAACCCCAAGAGGGTGCTACAAAATCAATCTCATCATAAAAAATAATAAAGAAATTATCTTTGTTACTTTTTGTGCTAGAGCAGAATCTGTGGGCCAGCCTAAATGTATCTTAAAACAGGGTGCGTTCAATTAGCTTCCCCGGGTTGACCCAGTTCTCCCCCCAGTGCGTTCGAATAGCTTTGACGTCATTCTCGGGGCTCACCCGGGTCAGCCCCAAGAGCCCTGCTTGTGGAGCGGGTCACTGGGGCTGACCGAGGTTCATGACGTCACAACGAAAAACTTTCTCAATGGCCACCATTTTGTTTGTTATTCAGCGGTGCACTTTCAGGAAGTTTGACATACATTTTCACCTTTTAAACAGCGACTTTGTGAGCAGAAGTATTTTTTTTATTCGCAGTTTCACCTTGACAATAATTACTTTACGATCTTTTCGTGAATCTGCGGACGTAATGCGCAAAATGAAAGTAGTTCCGGGTCGGCTGTCCCAGGATGCATTGGTGTGAATGCTGGGGGAAGTTGGCGTTCGATTAGCTCATGTCAGGGGCTCACCAGGATGAGCACACCGGGCTCGACCCGGGGAAGCTAATCGAACGCACCCACAATAACCTTAAATATAATTTGTACAATGAGAGAAAGGCCTTGATTCAAGGACTACACAATAACACCCAGAAAAAGGAATATTACGAGGCATGATTGCCAGTACCTTCTGTCCCTCTTTGTACTGGTGAAATGAAGTGTAGCACGGTAGGGGTGTGCCCTTGTACAGTATGCTACATAATGGAATGTCCATGTGGATTTATATTCATGTCAGTCATCTGGCTGCCAGCAAAAAAATTAGGCACTCTGAACTTGTTCCGATTGTAATAAACCGTCAGCCATAGGGGCAGTCCAAAACAATTTGCAGACACATCATCCGATGTGAAGTGACTAAAGGTGTGCACTTCATTGTTAGGATTGAAAGTACCAATGCTCAGAGATTTACACATAACTTACATGCATGCAGTGGCGTAACTAGACATTTTCATTTGGGGGGGGGGGCAAGTGGGGGCAAAGATTAAATTTGGGGGGGGGCCAAAGAAGTGCAAGATGATCCTTAAATATGTTAACTGATAGTTGATACACACCAATGCAGTTCTAAAACAGTCTACAGTGTACATAGTTTGCAGGTAACAAAAGATTGCGAAAACAACCAAATCTTAGAGAACTTGTCATTTTTATAAGATAAAACTTTTCGACTGTATACAAGGATTAAATTACCAACAGTGATTAGCAAGTATCAATTTAGAGTTGTACACGGCATTCTCAAAATAGGCTCTGTGAGTACTAATTAAATGATTGTTTGTCTGCTTTATTTCAGTGTAAATATCCAAAACATAATAATTGTGACAAGTGTAAGCCATTAAAAAAAATCAAAATCAAAATACAGGATTGAAACTGTGGGTGTAATTATAATAATCACATTTTAGTTATGAAACGGACATTTAAAATAGCGCCGAATCCTCGGATGCAGAGTCCATGCAATACTCTGATGGTACCACATCAGAATCTTCTGTATTTTCCCGTCTCTGCCTCTTAGGTGTTGGAGCACGAGGCAAAGACGGGCGCTTTGATATGGAGAAGTTTATTTGTCTAAGCTACCTTTTTCGCTGGCCATTTTGCTGTTAAAATCTCTCTGTTGTGCATCTGACTACGTTGTGTTAACAGAGCTAATGGTCTGCGTTCAGACCACCACGCATTAAACCGAACTTTGTGACTTGCCTGCACTCTCTGTAACCGCAAAACCACAACATACATTTACCGCCAATACGATCGCGCGCGCACGTTCCCATGCATTTGTCATGACTGCGTCATAGTCCACATACTAATATGAGTAAAAGTTTTACTTTTTACGGCAGCATTTGATGCAGCCTTAAACGATTTATATATTGTAAGAATATACTTTTTCTGTGATTTCATATGGGGGGCAAGAGGGGGGGCAAGGGTTCTGAGCGGGGGGGGGGGGGGGGCGCCGCCCCCCCTGCCCCCCCTCTGGTGACGCCACTGCTTACATGGTATAAAGATGGTCATGGTGGGAAAACTTCCCTTGACATTCTTTTCCTTGTAATGCTAAATTTTTTAATATTTCTTTTTACAACTCTGCTTTGATCTGGTAAATCCAAGTATTTAGAAACAGTGAAAAAATTGAAGGTTTAAAAAAAATTGTTGTGACTTGGATTATGACCAACTGAGCTTAAACTTTCCCATCTTTTGTTATTTCATGTAAAATGTTGGTTCAAACAAAATGTGGATACTGGTCTTTGACAATTGCCATTGTTGGCCACCAGCCTTAAAAGCTACATGAAAATTCCAAAACTACTTCCCGAAAGTCAGTGTGCTGACACTGACAGTAACTTTCTTTTTTTGTGTGTTCAAGCCAAAGTCACATGATTTATATCCAACCACTATTTATCCCCATCAGATTAGCATGGATTTTGTGAGCGGTGCTATCCTGGGAGCCTCACTGAGTACAATCTGGTTCCCGCTCAACGTCATCAAGACCAGGATGCAATCCAAAGTGGACGGTGAATTAATGTCGGTCTGGAGGACCTTCAACGTTGTGTATAATGAGAGAGGGCGCAGGTGGCGGGCCATGTTTCGTGGGGTACACCTCAATTTCAGCCGGGCTCTCATTTCCTGGGGAATCATCAATGCATCTTATGGATTGCTGCAGTCTATGCTACATGAGAAGCTTGATGTGTGACCCCCAAGTCAAGGTTAGTTAAAAAAAAAAACCTGAAGTGAGCGAGTAACCCCAGGAATTACACAAATACGGGAAGGTTCCACTAGTTACTGGCTCCCCAGTAAGGCAAACAGTTTGATTGGCAGGGGGAGGGGTGTTGGAAACCTTAGAACTGAGCACATGCTGCAATCAAGACATCTGGAAGCCTGTTTAAGGAGAACAGATGGCTTCACTTTATCAGAGGGTTAGATCTGGGTACATGTAGGTCTGTAATGTATTTTCTGTAAAATGTTGTGCACAAACTATATAATGAGTGAAAATAATGCCCCTCATTTTTTTTTTAAGTTAAAACAACTCTGTGACCTGATCACCCTCTTAGATATGTGGAATGGTCCAGTCTAGGACATCAAGAGCTTTGACTCCCCCAGGGCATTTCACTTTGGAGAAAACATGAGCCATGACTTAGTGTTACCAGCGCTCACTTAAAGGCCCTGTACACTGTTGGTAGGATCGAAAAATACAAATGCTCACAGATTCACACATAACTTACATGAATGGAAGTAAGTAATGGTAGAAAGGGTTCCTTAAAACATTTCTGCCTAAAATGCTATCGTTTCTGAGAAATGAGTAAAACAATAGTTTGTTTGAAAAAAACAGAAAACACATGCATGTAAGGTCTCTATTCACTATTTTCTCGTGAACTCGATGACCGATTGAGCTCAAACTTTCACAGGTTTGTTTGTTCATGCATATGTTGAATCACACAAAATGTGGACACACTGATTTGGAGCTGTTACCAAAAGTGTACAATACCTTTAAAGGTTTTAACGTTTAATAGAGCTGTTCATAGAAAATATTGATAGACTTGTTGAACAAGCCATGTGAGAGTTGGATTTGAATGTCTGGTGCACTGACTTGCCAAGTCACAAGTGACCGCATAAAGTTGAAATCCCCGACTATAGAGACATTTGCTATGGCACATGATTGGGGCAAGCTTTTTCATAGATTACACCTTTATACACAACATGAGTTGTGCCATGGTTTGCTCATCTGGAGGTTGCTATACAAAAGCTTGCCCGCACCATTTGATATAACATACCTGTTATAGTTAGAGGATTTCAAATTTACATGTAATCTCAGTCATGTCAGTAGCTTTTTAGTTCGACCGTACTAGCATGATAATACCAATAAGAAATTTGCAGCATTATGCAAGTGGAATGTTCTTATTGGTGATTGCTCTACTAACGGATCATTAGTCACTCAGTGATGTGGATGAGCATTCAGTCTAGCACATCAAATTGGTTTTCAATATGCAACAACTTAAAGCTGCACCTCTATAAACTTGCGGAGTGTCAACAAATTTAACTCAGAAGAAACAGCAGGCCTGGAACTACATGGAGGCCATGGCCTCTCTGTTGCCCTGGTCTTGGCCTTGGTCCCCCGGAAATGTTGCTCATAGACTTTAAGATTTTCCAATGGCAGTGCCGCTTGCAAAAAAAATTAAAATAAAAAATGGTCTTGCCCTTTAAAAGATAAAAATCCTGGCCAGAACCTAGCCAAACTGTCTGACAAAAAAAAACATCATTTGTAGTTGGTTTCCTGCTTAAGGGTCATCCAATTTGTTCAACATTTTCAGTCGACAATGAGAGAACTTAGGAGGGGGTCAGAGGTTGTGTGCGACTTAAAAAGGCTGTTAAAAATCAGGTTGAAATTTCTACAGTGGACATGTAATCATCAGAGAGTGAGGGAAAATAGGGAATAAAGGAATTAACTGAAAGTCTATCACGTAATCTTGTGTGCTGTTGCATAGTGGCCTGGTGGGTGTACAATGTACATATTACTAAGAACATCATGTTTTAACAGACATCAATACTGACACACAAAAATGTTGCTAGTGTGGAGGGATAATAGCTAAGGACACTAAATTAAGTCAACCCTGACTTCCTTGGGTCCGGATGGACTATTTTTTTATTGACTGTAGAAATAAGGTCGGCAAGACAATCACCAGCAACAGAGGCTTAACTTTCTGCTGAAGCCTGCCGTTAAAATCTGCAGTCGATCGCTCCATAACGCTGCCTCCAAATAGTACTAGGAGGAGTTGGGGGGGGGGGGGGCTCAAAGAAGTAGTTCTCTCTGTTTGACCTTTAAAATGTTGGAAACTTTCAGACGACCCCTAATCCTGTTGATGAGTCCGTGTGTGACATGCACACACGTCTGCTGCACGCTCAAAGTTTTTGCTTCTAACCACTCAAAAGCCAGCATGCTAGTACGTAAATTTACAAAAAAATCGCCCGTTTCATCGTTCAAAGGCTTGATAGAAACGTATACATTCTGAGAAGACATTGAGTCTTTGAGGAACATAATGCAAAAGGCCAAGTCCAATTAATAATAATAATAATACAAAGTTCTTATAAAGCGCACATTAATGAGCTCTGAACAGTTCAGTCTTCAACAGTTTTTTAAACTTTCATCATTGAGTCAGACTGGCGGATTTCTGGAGGGAGTTGGTTCCATAGGTGGGGGCCGCTATAACCAAAGGCACCCTGACCAACCACTTTCTTACAGATGGTTGGAGTAGTGTTGTTGTGTCATACAGTTTACGGAGTTTATTAAATGTTTCTTACGTGAAATCCTCCAAGTTCTAGCTCAATGCATTTCCATTAGCCTTTTTTGAGATATCATGGTGGACACTTATAAGAGTGCACGTTTGGTCTGGGTGTATACAGACATAATTACCCAAACCAAATAGTGCCATCATAATGTGTCCACCATATCTCAAAATGGCTAATTGGGCTTTTGGTAATCATTGGAGCCAGTTTGAGTGAAGTGGGCATGGCAAGTGGCTTACAGTGTGCATTTACACATGTATACGTCACCAGGCCTGGAATTACACGGAGGCCACGGAGGCCATTGGCCTCTCAGCCTTGGTGCACTTTCAAAGCTTCCCGGTAGACTTTAAGATTTTCCAGTGGAAGTGCCCTTGACAAAATGAAAATGCCCTTGCCCTCTCCAAGATGAAATTCCAGGCCTGCGTCACACTTGCGAACTGGATACATACAGTGCACGGCAAGTTATTCTTTCGCCACAAATCTTCAGAGCTCCCTTAAATGGAATCAGGCCCAGATGGCATTGTTATTATGTCAATGTATGTTGAGAAAGATTCAAATTCTGACCCACGTCATTATTTTGTTGGATTTGTGACTCTGCCAAGCCAGAATACACAGGAAGTTGGTATGTTCAACTCCCAAACCAAAATACAGACCAAGGTTAATTGAAATTGTGAAAAACTAAAAGCATTTTACGATAAAATTGATTCATTTTTAATTCAGAATGTTTAAAGTTACTATTTTTGTTCTTTCTTCTTTCAAAATGAATATCCCCTTCTTTAAATTCACCTCAAATAAATTCTTTGAGTGCCACCAACAGCTTCACACAATGATTTGGAAATAAAAATATGTACATGAACTAATTTTTTATGAATTTTTTGTTCACAGCAGTAATACAAAAATCTGATAATGTTTGACAGTAAAAAAAAAATGTATTACTATTTTGTAAAATGTGTTTTTGTTTTTTTCTGAGATAGAGACAAACTTCTTACCCAGCTGAAGAATTGTGGACCTGGTAGATTTCCATAACAGAGGTCTGAGCATCCATAAACAGTGGATAGACCTTGTAAGGCCAGGTCAGAATTGGCGGCTATGGCTACGGCTATGGCTGGATTGCTGCATCATCATGCAACGGAGTAACACCCATAACAACAGTCGTATCCGCAGCTGTAGCCGCCAATTCGGATTCAGCCCTAGGGCGTGTTTTGGAGGCCATGACTGGCAAACAAGTTTCTGTCGTCAAATTCACTAGTCACATGAAAACTGGTCAGTAACCATAACGTAGTGCATCTCTAGAAAATTTGTGTTCTGAAAATATACAACCTTCATTTTTTTAAAGAAGAAATGGAACCTAGTCTTCACAAATGTAATTTTATCAACATTATTTGATTGTTATGCTTCAGGGTATTACGTTTTTAAAAGAATTCCATTGAAATTTTTCAATGGTTTTTTGGAGTCTACCATCTTGAAACCAAGCCTAACCAACCGAGCCAACAATTTCGGTTAGAGTTTGGTCGGAACAGCCGTGTCACCGCGGTTCAACCGAACACGCAAAAATGCTTTTAAAACCAATGACCAAAGCTCAAACATGTTTCTGGTTGGGGTCGCCAAAAAAGCACTCCAAGTCTGCTGCCACCTACTGTACATTGTAATGTCCCCAAAAGTCCCCCATTAAAGGTATTGTACACTTTTGGTAACAGCTCAAAATCAGTGTCCACATTTTGTGTGATTAAACATATGCATGAACAAACAAACCTGTGAAAGTTTGAGTTTAATTGGTCATCAAGGTCACGAGAAAATAGTGAAAAGAGATCTTATGTGTTTTCTGTTTTTTCAAATTATCGCGCGCGATAATTACTATTGTTTTACTCGTTTCTCAGAAACGATAGCATTTTAGGCAGAAATATTTTAAGGAACCCTTTCTACCATTACTTACTTTAAATCATGTAAGTTATGTGTGAATCTGTGAACATTGTGTTTTTCGATCTTACCAATAGTGTACAGGGCCTTTAAAACAAAGTTGGTTAGGCATTCAATTTTGCCTGCAATTATGCTGTGTAATTAAGTATTAACACTGTTGCATGTATGGTTTGCCTGGAACTGTAGATGTTTCAAATTACCTCAAAGATGTACAAAAAGAGCCCTAGGAACTCCCCTTGCGTCAGAAAATCAGTAAAAAAAATAGTTTGTTACACGTACATGCTATATTAAATGTGTATTCTGTAATTTGTTTAAAAATTAATTATAATTTATTCGGATAGACCATTTATTGATCTATTTCTGGATGAAGTGGTAAATGTAGCTCTTAAAAGAGTAGGACTGGTAGCTACTGCCGCCAAATTCTGCGCTTATGGCCCATGCTTTTGTAACCATGGTGGAAGGCTCAAACATGTTATGCAATGATGGACACAACGTAAAAAGTTCTCGCCGGATACAAGTTCTCGTTTTCACTTTATACCAGCTCAAAACTGCATGTGCGTAAGACTAAACTAAAATGACCGTCACTACTTATCGGAGGACTTGTAATCAATGCTAATCGCGTTGCCACGAGAGGGCGCTACTTATGTACACATACTGTATAGACCGTATTGAATAACCCCTTTGTTGCTATGAAAGTCGGCATCTTGTAGGGCAAACCGTATGCGCGTCTAAACGCGTACATCAATGAAGCACGCAGCGCGCAGCGTTCCCGGTTTGATTTCTACGACACACGTACGCACACGTACACGCACACGCTCACAGACGCCATGTTGTAGGGCAGGTTTTTGAATGGTGGCGTCATATTCAATACGGTCTAAACAGTGTACATGTATATAAACAATAGCGTTGCTGGCAATGTTAATGGCAGGTCACACCATGGAGGAAGAAAATTAATTTTCTAATTTTCTTCCTAATTAAGTATCCAATTTTGTTAACTGGAAAAGCTTTTACATACATGTGCGTACAGTACCAACCAAAATAAATTGTTATAATGTACATTTGTACATGTGCACAGTTTGTGATTGGTTTCCTGCTTAATTTTGTCAAGCAGAAACTTGTTAACTTTATTTTCTGCCTAAGCAGGGGTCGATTTCACAAAGCACCAAGATTCATCTTAAGATGAGTTATCAGTATTACCATAGTGATTTGTATTGTGACATCACTCTTTGCTAAGCAACTGCGATGGATTTGCAGTTACGATCAGTCTGAACTCTTTGTGAAATCGAACCCTGGCCTTACATGTATGAGACTGGGCTCTAAACTAGTGTTACATACAATGTCAGCATTTCAGGTCTCAGGACAATTGGTGTCAAATCTGCTAAATTATGTACCAGTTATAACAACTTTTACTTTAAAAATCACCAGTTTATTTTCTTATGCTGCATTGTAAGTACCAGGGCCTTTTTTTCATTAGTTCTGCTTAACGATTTTGCAAACCATGAAAAGGTTACAGTACTAGCCAAATGTCTTTTGTACTGGTTTGACTGGTTCCCCACTTTTTCCCCCTTTTTAAAAATAATGTTGCGGTAAGATTTTTGCTTAAAATATGCACTCTGTCTTTGAAATTGAGACTAGAACTCAACCATGTCTGTAAGATTTTGTATTATTGGAATGTACGTGTGTACATCATGTGTAATGTTTGTATTCTGAGCAGAATTTGTTTTCTTGCCATACTGTATAACTGTATGCATTGACTGACCATTGGCTGCAAAGTAAACTATATTTTGTTCTTCATTGTTAGTTTTATTTAAAAAGGCAGTGTTATTGTGTATAATATTGGTATTTGAGAAAATACAACACCCAAGTACATTGTAGATCCTTTTTATTTCTTTGGAGGATTTTGGTCACATGCCATTCATTGTTCAAACCATTACATATGTAGCCTATTTCATAGACTGAATTTTCGTGCTATCCTATTATTTTGGACGATTGCACGCTAGACCACACCATGCACGTGCACGTGTTATACACTGTACACCACCGTGATAGTGGATGCCAGAACACAATCTTGTACATGTACATACGTCAGATTTTTCCTCCAAATGACAAAGATCTACATACTATTTGGATGTGTGTATTATTAAAACAATGATGTGCATTTTTGCAGTGGATAGAATGTTTTCATTTGTTGAGAGTCAACTCAGCTTTACCTTGTTGAATGGAATATTCCATCTTTCAGCTCATGAAAATATTCCAACCATTGCACTCGTATAGTAGTATACCTTCAGTCTTGCAGGGTTTGCCCCAACCTGGTCCCCAGGGTGTGTCGAGCAGTAACAGGTTGACCGCTCTCTCACCTTGGTATTGGATCATTTGCATATCCGAAAATTTTTGATATTTATGCAAACTAGAATAGTTTGGCTGCTTTTCGAAATTCACATCTTCGTCATGGTCTCGTGGTTTGGTACCAGATTGAATAGCCTGTTTGTACATTGGTTGCCGGCCGGCTGTTTTGACAAAGGTTAACATTTGGTTTTGTCCAATCAGGGTCCGAGTAAGGAGTTCCCTCCCAGGGTTTACTATTGTAAACATGGTTGGAAATAAAGTAAACCATGGGGATGAGGTTGGGGTTTGCCCATAATCTTTTAACTCACTCGCCTTCCAGACCAGTCAAGCTTGGTAATTACACTAGTCCTCAACTGATTTGTATCTAAAGGTTTCCTTACAGTGTCTTAAATGTATTGACCCAATTCAACTGACGTGGTCACACTTGGTAAATCTTGGTGGCACTATTTGGGGGGTCAGATTACCCCCCCCCCTCCCCCCGTGTGTTTACTATCCAGTGCTGCATTTTTAGGCAAAGCCCATTGTGATACGACTACAGATACAATATGTTTACATTAAAACCCTCCTACTCTCAGTGACTCTTGGCAACATTTTCCAGTGAGTTGACCAACCATTTAAAACCATTCGACTGCCAAGGTTGTATATGGTGGCACAATTGTGCACAGAACTAACTGTGTACTGTGTACTGTGTACATGCATTCCCTCATGGTATCAAAATTCAGGCTGGCATAGTTGATCTATCATTCAAAACCACTCGAATGGTATTGAATGGTCAGACAGCAAAAGGGTTTTAATGCACTTTTACTCCCCAAACTGCAGACCATAAAGCAGACAGTAGCCAGGTGTGGCTTCCATGCAAGGGGTGTACACGTGAATACACCGGGGGTGACTACATGTACATGTACCTGTTGAAACCGAGGACTTTAACAAAAGTCATTTGGATATTCTGATTGATCCTCACTTCGCTTTTACATACAAAACCAATGGACACCCCACTAAAAAACAAAATAGGCTAAGTCAAAACAATGGGAGAGCAATTTTAAAGAACAAAACCTCAATCTAAAGAATGGTTCATGCAATGGTGTCAGTGGGAAGCAATGGGATAGCAGTAGCAAGGGTTCAAAATCATTTACATGGTTCTACTTGGTTACAGTGAAAGCAGGGCTCAAATCCAAAAGACGGCTGGGCTTTACCTCAAAGCCATATTACACTCAGTGAAATATTATTATTCAATTTAAAATCAAGACTACCGTACTTGTCCTGTTGTGAGTTTACCTCTTAAATCCTGGCCTTTGGGCCTCTTGTCCAAATTCAAACCATGCAAAGGGACCACAATGAAACTTCAAATAAATCTTTGATTTTTGTTTTTGTTTTTTTCTTCGTTTTTTCTTCTATGAAAGGTTTGACAAGTTTTTACATTTTTACAAAGTAATTTCTTTTTCTCTTTAATAACCAAAGCTCAGTGTATTTTTGTTTTAATAATGATAATGTAGTCTTTGAAAATATTGGGAGTTTTTTTTATTGTTATTTTTTTTTTTTAATGGGCCGATCAGTGAACTTAACTTTGTATAGTGTGTATTTTGATTGATGAAATAAACTGAAATTGTAATAAAAATGAGAACCCACCGTAAACTTGTATCCTTGATAATTTTATTTTAACATTTGACCCATTTGTTTCCATTTAGATAAATACAAACAATGTATTTGTTTAACAAATAGAGGATGGTAAGGGTACTTAGATTTCTTGTGTTCTTTCTTTTTTGTAAAACAAGTTTATGATATTAAATACCATACACTTGCTTTACAAAACAAATTTTGTTTTTATTAAAAAGGGCCTCCTTCTCAAAGACCATGTAGGAAGAAAGTGTATAATTATTTAAAGGTTTTACACTTGCCCTTATCCGGCCTGATACTATACTTTTGGGGCAAGACAGTTTTTCATTTAAAAAGTGCACAGTAGGGGAAATATAAAATAAGTATGTTAGCTATGCAAAGGGCACGAAGGCATTGACCAGGGGCATGAAGATGGTTGCCTCCATTGATTCCTTGTATCGGACCTGCCTTGCCCTACTTCTATAAAACCATTTGAACCTAACGCTAAACTTAAAGGAACATTACAGAATTGGTAAGAGAAAAAATTGTAAAATATACTTTTTGATCACAGATTTACATAAAACTTACAGGGTCTATGATGATGATAGTGAAAATTGGTATTGTTGAAAGCATTTGATGAGAAATGAATAAACTGATTTTCCGATTGGAGTTTATCGCTCAGTGAGCGTTTTATTCATTTGTTGAACTTATGATTTGATGCAAATGTGTAATCGTTTTTTCACTATTTTCTCGTGACCCAGATGGCCGATCGATCTCAACTTCTACAGGTTTGTCAGTTTATGTATATGGTGGATTACATGAAGTACTTACACTGCCAGCAACTGTTTTGTTAGAAAAAAACAATTTCTGTAATGTTCCTTTAAGTTGTGGGGTGACTGGTTTACTGTTACAAGTAGTTTTGCGGGCTTTAATGGATGGTAGATGCAGTCTGGGTTATGATAGGTATCTTCCGATGATGCAGCCACTGAGAGAAACTATTATGAGATGCCCATAAGATATGATCTAAGACAAACCGGACAGCCTGCTGCATAGCAATGGTTAGGAGCTCACTGGCTGGCATTGACATCACCAGGAGGCACAGCTTCTCCTTAAGGGTGTGAGAGAGAGAGAGAGAGAGAGAGAGAGAGAGAGAGAGAGAGAGAGAGAGAGAGAGGGAGAGGAAAGGATGCAAGAAAGAGGAGGTAAGGAGTAAGATGGGGTGCATTGGGTGAGATGTTAAGGGTTTGTGGTGGCATGGACATAACCAAGAGGAAAAGCCTCCTTCAGGGGTGAGAGAGAGGTGCAAGGAAGGGGGGAGGGGAGAGATGGGGTGCATTGGGTATGGGTTAAAGGCTGGTGGTATACCAAGAGGAAAGCTTTCCTTCAGGGGGGCGATGGGGAAAGGTGCAAGGTAAGGGGGTTATGGGATGAGATACAGGGTCATTGTTATAAGCTGTTTAAAAACTTTTGTAACCAAAAGACAAAGCTTTGTCCTTTGAAGTGAGAGGGCGATGCAGGAAGGGGGGAAAGTTAAGGTGTAAAGGGTTTATGGTGCCATGGACATAACAAGGGTCTATTTTTATAAAGCTGTTTATAAACCCTTTTTTTTCTAGGCTCACTGTCATTACTATTGACCTCTTGCACAAGGCAAAACTCACCAACACTTGCCTATCCTGTTCGTGCCTGTTTGCCATTTTTGGTGTCAAAATATGCACAAGGAATCGACTCCAAAGTGGTGGAAACGATAGGCATACATTTTGCGGATGTACCTTTCGCGATCGCAAGAGGGTCAATAGCAGGAAAATGTTCGTTTTAAAAGTACACAGTGTATTTAAATAATGGTTAAGAAAATTTGACAGTGTTTGTTGGATCACAATGATTTTTCATTGATTCGTACTTGCTGCTCACAATTAAGGGGAACCGCTGGCAAGTTAGCATGCCTTTTGCTTCGCTTACGGTAAGCAGTTTTTAAGAAATAGAAATTCTGCTGTTTTGGGTGCTCCGTGAGTCTGCTCAATACATTTTATGAAATTGGCCTCAGGAGTCACTGTTTCTCTTTGGGATGAAAGGGGATATATTACATACATGTATAAGGTGGAGGAAAAGGGTTGAGATGGGATGTATTGGGTTGATAAGGGTTTGTGGTTGTATAGACATCTTCATAAGAGATGGCTATTGGGTATGATGAGGTGTAGGTGGAGAGAAAGGGTTGAGATGGGATGTATTGGGTTGATAAGGGTTTGTGGTTGTTAGACATCTTCATAAGAGATGGCTATTGGGTATGATGAGGTGTAGGTGGAGAGAAAGGGTTGAGATGGGATGATTGGGTTGATAAGGGTTTGTGGTTGTTAGACATCTTCATAAGAGATGGCTATTGGGTATGATGAGGTGTAGGTGGAGAGAAAGGGTTGAGATGGGATGCATTGGGTTGATAAGGGTTTGTGGTTGTTAGACATCTTCATAAGAGATGGCTATTGGGTATGATGAGGTGTAGGTGGAGAGAAAGGGTTGAGATGGATGCATTGGGTTGATAAGGGTTTGTGGTTGTAAAACATCTTCATAAGAGATGGCTATTGGGTATGATGAGGTGTATGTGGAGAGAAAGGGTTGAGATGGGATGCATTGGGTTGATAAGGGTTTGTGGTTGTTAGACATATTCATAAGAGATGGCTATTGGGTATGATGAGGTGTAGGTGGAGAGAAAGGGTTGAGATGGGATGTATTGGGTTGATAAGGTTTGTGGTTGTTAGACATCTTCATAATGAGATGGCTATTGGGTATGATGAGGTGTAGGTGGAGAGAAAGGGTTGAGATGGGATGCATTGGGTTGATAAGGGTTTGTGGTTGTTAGACATCTTCATAAGAGATGGCTATTGGGTATGATGAGGTGTAGGTGGAGAGAAAGGGTTGAGATGGGATGCATTGGGTTGATAAGGGTTTGTGGTTGTTAGACATCTTCATTAGAGATGGCTTTTGGGTATGATGAGGTGTAGGTGGAGAGAAAGGGGTCAGATGGCCTGGTGGTGCATCGTGTTAGTTATTAAGGGTGAGAAGATCGAGCATCATATCAAGAGGCCTGACATGGGTGCATAGGCGCAGCTGGGTTGTCATGGCCGAGTGGTTTAGAGCATTGGATTCAAGTTCTGGTGGTCGAGTCATCGGGGTGTGGGTTCGAATCCCGGTCATGACACTTGTGCCCTTGAGCAAGATGCTTTACTATAATTGCTTCTCTTCACCCAGGGGTATAAATGGGTACCTGCGAGGGTAGAGGTTGATATTGTGTATGAAAAAGCCTTTCGGAGCGCCACGGCAGCACAGGGCTGTAGACCACTCCCAGGGAGCTGAGAAAGGTTACAGGAATGCTATTGGCCCAATGATCAGGGCACTAATGTAAAGCGCATTGATACGTTATTGTGAAATGCGCTATATACAGTAAGAACTAGTTGTTATTATTATTATTATTAATGGGTAAGGATGCCACGATTTTAGATTAATAACAATTGGTCTAGGTTCAAGGCAGGGCTTTCTCACTGCAAGCTCACCTTTGCATTAGGGACGGACTTGGCATCTTCGAGGGACCATCTCACAAGTTTCTGCAGTAGGTCGTGGATGATGGGGTCCTCTGGACCGGCGATGTTTATAGCTTCTGCCTTCAAGTCAATATACCTGGACATTTCGAGTCATTTCAGAAAAAATATTTTGAAGGCTTCTGAAGTTAATGTTTGTACGGATAAAAAAAAAAACATGTGAATGATAATAATCTTGGAAAACAAAAAAAATGGTCTGCTCACCATTTTGAGGGCTTAATTTCTTTCATGTCGCTGTCTTCTGCCATGGCAAGTTGTCGGCTGATTTGAGGGGCTTCACGCATGTGTTTCACAGCAAGTTCCATCACTGGGTGCTCATTGGCTGCGTAGAACTTCTGACGGAAAGTTCTGCAGCGCTCTCTATGCAAACACAAAATGTACATTGTTATTTCTCCATTGAGAAAAGGTTAAGGAGTACTTTTGGTGATTTGGGGCCATGAACAGAACGAACAAAAAATTGATCCGGGCCCAAATTTCATAGAGCTGCTCAACAGAAAATGTTGCTGATAAAGTTCCTGCTGAGCAAAAAAAAAATTGCAGAAACCAGGGAAACATATCATGGAAAGGTAAAAAAATATGGAAAAATCAGTGTTTTTCTTGGCTAAATTATCCATAATGTTTTTTTTGCTAGTGTAACCGGGGCATTCAGTTTGGCTCTGTGGTTTATATCCTGCCTTTCACCTCTGTGAAATCCGATTTGGATTTTCATTCCCTTCCTGATTGCTTATGGTGTTACTTTTCAGGGGTTTCAACTGATATTTCTTAATCATCTTCTCTACACAGGTATCTTCAGGCCTATAGGTTACAGTTCTACTCGCTTTTATGATGGTCCCTTGGTTTTATTACCATGCAGAAAGATATAACAATAATCATGTGTGTTTTTTTCTGTTGACTGTGACGTAGGCTATAGAGAAAAACACGTTACTGGCCCTTCCCTGGATGTGGAGGCGGGGTACTGGCCTTGGATTACATAAAGGGCACAAGGCCATGACATAACTGTTGCCCCTGGTCTTGGCCGTGCCCTTTCAAAAGTTTCCTGTATACTTTTCTAGATTTTCCAATGGAACACGTGCCCTTTGCAAAAAATGAAAATGGCCTTTGCCCCTTTATTCCAAGCATGTGGGTAAGGTGGAGTTTAGGAGAGGGAGGGTGTTTCTGATGTGTACATTTCCATACCTCTCCATCCTCTCTATATCTGTGACTGCATCTTTAGCCATCTTCTTCTGCACCTCTTGGAAGTTCTCTTTAAGTGTCTCTAAGGTCCTTCCTGGATCCTGAGTCTCCATCTGGGAACTGCTGCCTGACGACTGGGCCATCCTCTTCACTGCATGTCAAGAGGAAGGTCAACATCTCAATATGACTACATGCATTTTAACATATTTTTTTTGTTTAAAGGAAACATTACAGAATTGTTTTTTGCTAACAAAACAGTTGCTGGCAGTGTAAGCACTTTATGTAATCCACCATATACATAAACTGACAAACCTGTTGAAGTTTGAGATCGATCGGCCAAAAACCGATTACACATTTGCATGAAATCATATAGATTTTAAAAATCTATTTGATATAGATAAAAATTTGAACATGGCACCTTTAAAGGAACATTACAGAATTGGTAAGAAAAAAAATTGTAAAATAAACTTTTTGATCACAGATTTACATAAAACTTACACGGTCTAATGTTGATGATAGTAGAAAACATCCCTTGAAATATTTCTGTCTGAAATGCTATATATGATGAGAAATGGATAAACTAATTTTCAGATTGGAGTTTATCGCTCAGTGAGCGTATTATTCATTTGTTGAATCTATATGGTTTCATGCAAATGTGTAATCGGATTTTCACTATTTTCTCTTGACCCAGATGGCCGATCGATCTCAAACTTCTACATGTTTGTCAGTTTATGTATATGGTGGATTACATAAAGTGCTTACACTGCCAGCAACTGTTTTGTTAGCAAAAACCAATTCTGTAATGTTCCTTTAAGTCCTGAATTCTAGCGGGATAGTAGTGTAACATGCAGTTGGTTTGGAAACTTTGTCAGATTATTGATTAAATGTTTTTACGGTTGAGACGTTTTTTGAATGGTCAGTCCCCTTTACAGGAAACATAAGTACATAATGTACTTTTTTTCTTCGGCCCTGATGATGATGATGATGATTTGGGTGAGACCAGTATTTGCTACTTGCACAGATCCGCCATGTGCGTGTAGAGCCTCGACTTCATGCTTCATTTGTATTGTATTTATGTGCACAGCCACAATCATGGGTACGCGGTTTTTCAGTGTCCATGTTATGAACAACAGTTTGAAACCAGTGATGTAACAGTTATTTCAATGTTGTTTGTAAATTCATCAACCAGCGCTGTGTGAATGAAGAGTAGAAAGTACCCGAGTTTGTCGAATACAAGATCTACAAAGAGTTATTAAATATTCATGTGTCGTTCATTTGGTGTCTTTGTAACAAAAAGTGTACCCATGATTGTGGCTATGCATACATGAGTCTGTTTGGATGAAAGTTTACATTATCGTGACAATACAGAGTTATACATGTACATGTATATAATGCTTCTATTCACTGCTGTCCTCAATTTGAGGCTCTACACGCAAATGGCTGACCGTGCAAAGGGTGAATAGAAAGAGGCACTTTATGTCACAGACTTGGACATTGAGTTGTCTACCTTTGTCTGCACTAGAAACTGCTGCTGTCATCCAGTAGGGTTGTCTATTTGTGGTCTGATGGTGGTGATGAGGGTGGTGAGAATGATGGTGGTGAGGGTCAGGATGGTGACGATGATGAATATTGGTCCACCTATTGGAGCCAAAGCCATGTGAGTGTGGGGTAGTGTGACCTGGACCTGCAAGTTGGTTCACACAAATAACAAAAAGTATTTAATTCCTACTTAAACAAAGAATACCAATGTCACCAAACTATAATAAAATTTAGTATTTTATTATCAGTCCCTTTCAAATGAATACTATAATTTACTATTTACTATTGCGGACCAATTTACTTGCAAAATGTTGTCGCAAAATTCTATATTTGAAAAAAGTCACTATTTTCTTTTTCTCCAAGATAAACTTCACAAATCTAATCTCGGAAGTGATCAACTTGGTATGATGACAACCTGCTGCAAAACAGTTCACCGTATTTTGTTATTTTTGCCAGATTTCGATATTAGACAGTATCAAAATCCGGCAAAAAATATTATCAAAATACGGCAAAAATAATGGTAAAATATTGATATTGCAATGTTGAAAAGTGTAAGTTTGTGCTCTGTGTTTGAGTGTAGGATCGAATGTATTGTTATGAAAGTGGTGTCCATGGAAGTGAAGTGGGACTCAGTTGGTTGTTAGTAGGCTCACCTTGGCTGTAGACACTGAATCTGTGTGTCTGTTGGTTGCTTGTCACATTACTTGTAGGGACGGCTAACAAGTCTTCCCATGTCTCCAGCCTGTGTTCCTTATCGGATGGCCTTGGCTTGTGGTGCAACGAGGGGAGATTCTGACGAAATCTACCAACAAATTACATATTTGACTTGGTTTATTTAACTTGGTTCATAGATCATTTACCTAGACTCAACGGATTGGGTTCAACTGAGTGAGTTTATAATGACAAGGATTATTTAAAGGCACTGGACACTATTGGTAATTACTCAAAATAATTGTTAGCATAAAAACTTACTTGGTAACAAGCAATGGAGAGCTGTTGATAGTATAAAACATTGTGAAAAAACGGCTCCCTCTGAAGTAACGTAGTTTTTGAGAAAGAAGTAATTTCTCAGTAAAATATTTGAATTGATTTTTCAGACCTCACGCGTGAGGTCTCGAAATCAGCATCTGAAAGCACACAACTTCGTGTGACAAGGGTGTTTTTTCTTCCATTATTATCTCGCAACTTCAACGACCAATTGAGTTCAAATTTTCACAGGTTTGTTATTTTGTGCATATGTTGAGATACACCAAGTGAGAAGACTGGTCTTCGACAATTACCAAAGGTGTCCAGTGTCTTTAATTTGACTGCATTATAGGTTTATTTGACAATAATTTTTTGACAACAAGGTATTTGGGTTCAACTGTGCCCATTTGATTGGGGTTAATTTTGAATGGGTTCATTTGGGTTATTATAACTTACTCATTTGTTTGTGTTTATTTTACTGGGTGTATAACAGGGATGATACGACTGGGTTAATTTGACAATATTTATTTGACTGCAAAAGGTTATTTTACTGAGCTTATTGTGCTCAACTGGGATCATTTTGTTTGGGTTTGTTTGACTGGGTATCTTGACATGAATTATTTGACTTGGCTCATTTTTTTTTTTTTTTTTATAATTATGGGCTCATTTGATTGGGTAGATTTTACAAGAGTTGCTTGACTACAAACTCTCTTTTTCTGGGTTTATTTTGGTCCTTATAACAGGGCTCATTTGATTGGGTTCGTTTGAATGGAACTATTTGATTAGGTTGATCATTTGGGTTTATAGTTGCAACTGCCCCCATTGAATTGGGTTGATTTAACTAGTTTATTTTACTGGGTTCATTTGGGCTCATTTGATTGAGTATATGTTACGTTAATTATTTGACTGAGGTTCATTTCGGGTTTTTACAAGTGGATTAAATTTGATTGGGTTGATTTGACAAGATAATGGTTTGACTACAAGGTTTACTGGGTTCATTTGAGTACTTGTGACTGGGCTCATTTAAGCTGGGTTATTTTGACTACATGTATGACTATTTGGCAAGAATTATTTGACAGAATTATTTTACTGGGCTCATTTGGGTTCAACTGGGCTTATTTAATTGGGTTGATTTAATCATTTTTTCGTTTTTACTGGGTATATATATTACAGGGCTCATTGGAATGGGTTTATTTAAATTCCTTGACATAATTTAATTGACTTTGGGTTCGTAAGACTGGTCTTAATTGGGCTCACTTAACTTATTTTTTGTGGACTGGGTTTTGTTTCACAATCACATTATATTTGAATAGCTTCTTGAGAAAAATTTTAAAAAAAAGCTCAAATAAGAAAAGAAATCATACAACCAAAGAACAACAACTGCATTATTAACAATCAGAAAATATGCCAGTTTGTTTTTTCCAGGACAGTTTTTTTTTTCTCCCTTAAGAAAATGTCCAGTTGCTCTTACTTTCTCCATTGCACAGGTGTTGATGACAGCGGTGGCAATTCATTGGGCTTTGACATGACACTAGCATTGGATCTGTTGCTCAGGTGAGACTTGGAGGTCCACTTGGAGCTCATATTGGTGGCAGCGGTGGGATTCAGGTCACTGGAGCTGACAGTGTCTGAGGATTGGATCAGTTCCATCGGGGCAGTTATTGCCATCTGCTGTCCAGTGGTCCTTGCTATTCGACTAAAAACAAGGCAAAAAGTTACTGATGATAAATGAGCATTTATCTACTGAAACTTCAACATTTCATGGGAGAAATCGGGCATCCTCTTTCACAGGGTTTAAACAAATATGTATCAAGTCTAAAGCCACTCCTCAACCTTCTCCCCAAATTTTTTTTCAAATATTAATGGTAAATGAGGGTTTATCACTTTGAAGGAGGTATGAGAAACAGAAGAACCGAGCACGTACAACCAAACAGGAGTTTTCTTTGGATCCCATTGATTTCATAATGCAATCTTTACTTATACTTTGACAACATTGATGGCATATACCCCCAAAAGTTATATTTTGTTCATTTAAAAAGACGAGGAAACACAAGAAAATTGGTAGCCGCTGCACATTTGACATCCCAACTCATTCTACATGCAATTGCCAAAGTGAAGGAGGTAGCCCCCCCCCCCCCAATTTCCCTGACAAATCACAGGCCAGTCTGAAATATAACAAAATCACAAAGAGCCTTTATAATTCGTCAAATAAACCGCTCGGCAAGATACAACATTTAAAAATATCATGACATGGCGTTCTTTAAATTGACATGACTATCTTCTCCCCCCTGAACCTCTATAGGCCTATTTTTTGGAGAGAAGATTAAAGGAACATTACAGAATTGGTTTTTGCTAACAAAACAGTTGCTGGCAGCGTAAGCACTCTAGTAATCCACCATATAGATAAACTGACAAACCTGTGGAAGTTTGAGATCGATCGGCCATCTGGGTCACGAGAAAATAGTGAAAAACCGATTACACATTTGCATGAAATCATACAGCTTCAAAAAATGAATAAAACGCTCACTGAGCGATAAACTCCAATCGGAAAATTAGTTTATTCATTTCTCATCAAATATGGCATTTCAGACAAAAATATTTCAAAGGATGTTTTCTACTATCATCATCATTAGACCGTGTAAGTTTTATGTAAACCTTTGATCAAAAGTATATTTTACAATTACCAATTCTGTAATGTTCCTTTAACAGTTATCCATTTATGCATAGTACCTGAAAGCTGGTCTTTCATAGGGAACATGGCGGTAGAGGAACTTGACCATTTCATGGGAGAGGGGCACCCTCGTGCGTAGGTCTTTAGTTTTCATATTGTGCAGTGCATTCAACAACCGATGCACTGCTTGCAGTTTCTCTGTGATGGCTTTGTGATTACGGAGGAAATTCAGCCTGAAAAAAATAAACATAAGAACACTTTATTTATGATTGGGAATAAAAGTGTGCTGAATCGGTGTTCAACAATTTAGTTTTAAAGGAACATTACAGAATTGGTAAGACAAAAACTTGTAAAATACACTTTTGATCACAAATTTACATAAAACTTACACGGTCTGATGATGATGACAGTAGAAAACATCCCCTGAAATATTTCTGTCTGAAATGCCATATTTGATGAGAAATGAATAAACTAGTTTTCCGATTGGAGTTTATCGCTCAGTGAGCGTTTTATTCATTTGTCGAACCTATATGATTTCATGCAAATGTGTAATCGGTTTTTCACTATTTTCTCGTGACCCAGATGGCCGATCAATCTCAAACTTCTACAGGTTTGTCAGTTCATGTATATAGTGGATTACATAAAGTGCTTACACTGCCAGCAACTGTTTTGTTAGCAAAAACCAATTCTGTAATGTTCCTTTAACACAGCGTTTTGTTTTTTTTGTTTTGTTTTTGGGGGGAGCTATTTAGAGTCACCTGAGAAGCTCTTCTTCAATATCAGTCTCATCAAGGAGTTTGGTTTTTGACTTTTTCTTTAGGCTGGAGTCACTCCTCATGGACTCGGTGGACATCCCACTCGCTGCCCTCGCTTGGCTGTACTGAGACGAAGACAGTGTTACGACGGCATCTCCCTGAGACAGGTTGGCAGGAGGGCGGAACGTCACCGTCTGCTGCTGGGTACCAGTGTTCTTACTCTGCTTTTTTGCGTCCTTTAAAACAAGTACATAGACAGAAGGACGCTTAGTAAATTAACCAACAACAAAGAACTTCCGAAAACTATACAGGGGTGAGAGTAATTTCTAACCAAAAGGTTTAAAATTAGGGTCTAAATTATAGTAGGTATGTTGAAATAATGGTGAATCTGAACCTTCAGTGGCTGAGGAGCTTTCTTCGAACATGATCCTCAATGCTAAACAGTGTTGTAACCAAGTCATTGTTCTTCAAAGTTGTATGTCATTTTTGTTAATAATTATAAAGACACAAGTCAGTTTTCCCAAGTCAAGTCTCAAAGTTATTTTTGCTTGAGTCAAATCAAGTAATTGTCACAACTCAGCTCCATTTATTGGAGCTAATTGTGCTAATGAATGTTAGATGTGTAATGAAATAAATAATGAGAGCGCCAGTACGTTAATCCGGAGGTCGTTGGTTCAAATCCCGCTCTAGTCAATTTTTCTTTGTTCAACCCCATACTATTTGAAATTTACCCAGTCAGTTTCCCTTGTGGTTTATTACTTGACATTTAAATTAAAACAGTCGCATCCCCTCAAGGTGATCCCGTGGCTGCTGCTTCCCAGGTTGTATCGTAAACTTGGTGTGATCCCTGGCTACATGGCAGTTAACGGTTGTATGGCTTCTGACTGGCACCCCCGAACAAAGATTTTGACAAATAGGGAGACCGCCAATATAGGGCTAGATAGCTCAGTTGGTAGAGCACCGGTACGTTAATCCAGAGGTCGTTGGTTCAAATCCCGCTCTAGTCAATTTTTCTTTGTTCAACCCCATACTATTTGAAATTTACCCAGTCAGTTTCCCTTGTGGTTTATTACTTGAAATAAATAATACCTCAAGTTTCTTGACACATTTTTCAAATGCCTGTCCTCCTCTCTCAGCCACAAGGATCTTTTCCGATTCCTTGAGGTACTTCTTGATGTAGGTGTACCCTGCAGAGGAAACTCCGTCCTCATTCAGCTGGGATGTTCGCCCGCTCAGCGTCTTGCCTCCTGCTCTAGGAGTGTGAGGCTGATAGAAACAAAGGAATAGCCTTTAACAATATCAATCATGGGTAAAACAAACTATCTACAGTACTCAGTTTAAAGGGACACACCGGCTTACTGTTTACCTAATTCAGTGATGTGGAGTCACAGACAATAATTTTTAGGTTGTTGTAAACAAAAAAACACCAAAATATCATGTAATTAACGGAAATGTAAACAAACCCAAAACTCGGTCAAAGGTCAGCTGTTGCAACTGTCCCCGGGGTTTGTCTCTCTGGCCCCACGAGACACGGCATCGCCTTAAAACACGCTTCCGTAGCACGGACTCTCTGAATGCGAAGCTTACAGTCGATCTTCATCATTATTTACAACTTGTATCCATAATCTGAATACATCGTCTTTTTCGTCAAATACTCATGAATAATTTGTTCAAAGAAAAATTTAAATTTGGTTCAGTTATTTACTTTTATACGGCTGAAAGTAAAACCATAAATCCGAAGATCACGTGTTTTATCCGAACCACATTTTGGTTCAGATAAATCACATGACCTTCGTTATTAAAAAATGCTTGAAAACGACCAAATTTGATGGTTTCTTCTCCATTCCGGGAAGACCTTTGGAGTCATGTTTTAGTATATTTTGTAGCCCAAATAGCGCAACGAAGTCGGTGTGTCCCTTTATTTCCAACTGTATTTCAACAAGCACAAAGAGAAGACATCACTATGAAGCTCTAGGGTGTATTGTGTGCAGGGTGGGATTCGAACCAGGTACGCAGACGGAAAGGATACTATACTGCAGGGGCAAGGGTATCTACTGAAATGAACCCATTTTACCTTTGATGATGACTCTGATTTCTCAGCTGTTTTGGGTGGTGTAAATCCAAGTTTATGACTGCCAACGAAGAAAGCTGCTGTATGGAGCTGAACAAATTTGAATGAGAACAGTTTCTTTCATATCAATTCAAATGGTTTAGAATTCAAACTATTCACCAAGCATAAAGAATGATAAACAATGCAAAAAAACATTGGATGCCCTGTCTACTGTCACATACAAACGACACCTATTGATTCAATTTGTCTGACTTTTCACCACAGTAGTCTTTGGAAGGGTGACTGCTCTAAAGACATGGAGGGTTGGGGTTAGGGTTTCGAACATTCATTTAAGGGTGTTGGAACATATAGGTGTGTAACCTTTGGGAGCCAGCGAAGCGCTTGCGGTTAGACGCACATAAGTTTTCTCAGGCCTCGAACTTCGTGTTGAAAAGGGCACGGCAATTTTCTAAAAATGAAGGGCACCCAATGAGGAAGATTTTAATTTGTATTGAAGGTTTTTAAGGGCACCCACAGCAAATGCTGTGGTGCCGTGGCGAAATTCGAGGCCTGGGTTTTCATGCAGTTTGACCTAAAATGGCAGACCATTGGGTAGACAGCAGCCGCACATCAATGCAATTGACATTATGAAAGTGCAACAACTCAATAGCCTCAGAAATACAATGCAACTGCAGTACAAAAGGCAACTACTAAGTTCACAGTGGTTTGATGAAACTCAAAGACAATTGGTTGGAGAAAAAACAAAAAAAAAGGTAAAAGAGCTGGAACAATTGGGGTTGGGGGCATCATTGTGTGAAAAGGTGATATCATTAAGCCCTTTTTTAGAAATCTGATACTGCTGAGCGCAGATGTGCCAGAAGACTAGTTTTTAATAATTGATGAGCAACAAATAAAAATGACTTATCAGCAGCAGATTTTAGAGTGCATGGAGACTTTGTTTTTGATAAGTCTGGTGATATATCTTGAGGAAACGCAAGCCAGTTCATGCAGGGGAGTATATATTATAAAGAAGCAAGTAAAAAAAAAAAGGTTAGCGAAACAAAATGTCTGTCAATTCACTATAATTACTTTTTTGGGCAAGCATTCTGCAAAGACTTTGAAGACCAAATGGCGTGACTCAAGCACAACATCGCCGATGGGTTCATAGGTGACTTGCTGTGGGGTGAAGAAGCCCTTCGTAAGATGATTCCGTCGTCGAGAGAACTGTTCGTTCCATTCATATTCTGTCTCTGGTACACAGGTGGTGCTGGTGCGCTGCTGTATACGATCAGGTGCATAGGGCAGGGCTACAGTAAACAAGTGAAAATAAATAATTTAGAAAACTATTAATTAATGCGACACTATATTCATGTAGCTCAATGCATGTCACTATTCAATAACAAAGAAACAAACCGAGCATGAACAATGGCGAATCAATTGAGAAACAAACAGAAAAAAAAGACATAAAGCAAGGGTTAAAGTCTGACTAAGGAAGATACACCAAAAAAGCAAGTTAAAAGCCTTAGGTTATCATGATGGTTAGTTAGAGTGGAACATGTCTGTCTAAACAAGTATAAATCAAATGTCAGTAAAAATTTCCACTTCGAATGCTTGATTGAAGACCATATAATCTGATAATTATGTAAGCATCCCTCTTCAATTCAAGCCACTTATTAATTATGTGTTTTTCCCTTAATTTGTCCCCCCCCCCCTTCCCCACAAAAAAAGAGAAATAAAAATACTCTTGTTTATTAATATAAATTGATTCCTATTTTTAAATGGAAACGACTAGCTTTTCCTTTTCTGATTTGTGCTAATGGGGGATTGTTTATTTATTTCGATATTTTTTGTCAAGTAATACTAATAAACCACAAGGGAAACTGACTGGGTAGATTTCAAATAGTATGGGGTTGAACAAAGAAAAATTGACTAGAGCGGGATTTGAACCAACGACCTCTCGATATTTTTTTGTTAAACAAAATTCAAGGGGAATAAAGTCCAAACTTCAAAAATGGTCTGATTCCCATCTTTTGTTGATCTCACGATTGCGATGTCACGACGACAGTCTTACACTTACCGGTAACTGTTGTGTTGTGTTGGCGTGGCATGGCATTGTCTAAATACAAAATAAATTACACATTGTTCGTAGGTTAAAAAGTGAATGTAACTTACCATTCGGTATGTTCATATTTTGCTTCAAGAACTTGGTCACTTCATTGCTTAGCGCAACGTGTTGATTCATGTGTTGTGCGAGAACCTGGGCGTGCGTTGCATGAGCGGTGTGCCCGTGATGATGGTGGTGATGGTGGCCAACTCCTCCGTGGGCCGGACCTTGGTTTGTCATCGTAATTTTTGATTTTTTTTTTAAGTTATCCTATATATTAAAAAAAAAAAACTATGAAAAGCCTGTAACACCTAAGCTTCCATCGGCTTAGGAGAAGACTTTCGAAATGTCGAAAAATAACAAAGTTTAAGCAGTTTTTTAACCAGCAGAAAAAAAAGAGTATGAATGCAAACAATGGTGTTTTGGGAGAAGTAACCAAAGAGGTCTGGCTACTAAATAAAGTCTCGTTTCTGTGTGTACGGAGTTCGGTGAGAAACCAGACTAGCGGCATTGGAACGACAAACTGCGCTTGCGTTGTTTCTAACCAAAGTTTAGTCACGTGACAAAAAGTTTTACCGGCGCAATGAACCATGGGAAGATGCAAATTCGGGAGAGTCGGTAAGAAGGCCACGCCTGTAGCTTGGGAAGAGGTAGGCCTACCCAATAATATCCAACATGATAAAAAATGAAGACCAGTGTGTGCATCCCACTAAATAGCAGCCCATGCTAGGCTAATAAATAAATAAAACGTTGCCATCACCTAAACTTAGGTTTTATGTTAAAGGAACATTACATAATTGGTTTTTGCTAACAAAATAGTTGCTGGCAGTGTAAGCACTTTATGTAATCCACCATATACATAAACTGACCAACCTGTAGAAGTTTGAGATCGATCGGCCATCTGGGTCACAAGAAAATAGTGAAAAACCGATTACACATTTGCATGAAATCACTAGATTCAACAAAATAAGTAAAACGCTCACTGAGCGATCAACTCCAATCGGAAAATTAGTTTATTCATTTCTCATCAAATATGGCATTTCAGACAGAACTAATTCAAGGGATGTTTTCTACTATCATCATCATTAGACCGTGTAAGTTTTATGAAAATCTGTGATCAAAAAGTATATTTTACAAGTTTTTTTCTTACCAATTCTGTAATATTCCTTTAATTGTGTTGTCAATTAATCCGCTCATCCCAGAGTCGATCACTTCTGAGGCATTTTTGTAATGTCATGTAATATGTGTCCGCCCAAAGAATTTTCACAATCTAATAACATTGATTAACCAGTTTCCGGTCAGAAATATTGCATGATCATGTTTCATTTACATATAACCTACATTTATAAGGGAATGTGATTGTTGCTATTTAAGTCATCATTTAAAGGAACACGTTGCCTTCGGGTTGGGCGTTGTTGGGCGCTTTTGGGCTATAAAAAGCGTTTGATGTATAATGAGCACAGTCGGAAAGATGTTTAAAAAGTAGAATATAATGATCCACACAAACGTGCCTTAGAAGTGCTTCGCTTTTGATAACTTTCGCGAAACAAAACGCTCCGCCATTTATGGAGTCAAGATTTTGACTCCCATATAAATGGCGGACAAATTCTATTAGTCTTATTTCCAGTCGCAGCTGTTGAACTACGACTGAGCAATTGTTTTATTAAAAATGTTGCGATTACCATCTGTTTATTGTATTCCAATAAATATAATGAATGAAAAAAAAAAAAAAAAAAAAAAACATACGTTAAATAATTAAGTAGCAAGTCCCCACGTCTCGGTCCGTCCGGGCGTCCAGAGGGACGTACCAGCAGCAGCAAAGCCCCGCGGCCATACCACATAGACCTCCCCCTGCATGCTGCAGTACAGTAGACGACGCGAAGACAGGGTGGGTTCTCCATTTTTACAGTGCGGTGTGGACGTGTTTACTATACCCACATGTCGTCGAGTAGAGAATGGTATATTACCTGGTGTTCATGTGATATGTTTACCAGGCCACAGGCTACGGCGCCAGCCTACTGCTCTTCATCGCGCATTATTGCCCATTACACCGACGATCGTATTGACGGCTTGAAAAACGTATACATTTCGCGGGACATGTCTCGGGGGTCAGAGGTCAATGTTCGTTTTTTTTAATTACCATTCACTAATTATAACACATTAAAGGTGTTTTATTGCAAGAGCAACTCTCAATAAGTATAAGGAACACCTCCAAACAGTAAAATTTCATGAGATTTGAAGGCAACGTGTTCCTTTAATAGAAGTTCAATGTGAGGTCTGAACTTTTTGATTATTTCATTTTTTGTAATGTCTCTTTAAGAACAGGGGAAAGAGCTTAATAGCTTCGTGTACATGTCTTAATAATAATAATAATATTCGGTTTTTATATAGCGCTTCATACACCATGTATCAAAGCGCTTCCAACACTATTACCCTGGTCACTGGGCCATTTCATTCCTTAAACTATCTCAGCTCCCTGGGGAGTATACAGCCTGTGCTGCCAAATATGTAGCGCACTAAGCTAAATCAATCACAAGAACCATCTCTGCCCTCACAGGTACCCATTTACACCTGGGTGGAGAGAAGCAATTATAGTAAAGTGTCTTACTCAGGGACACATGTGTCACGACCAGGATTCGAACCCACACTCTGCTGAACAGAAACACCAGAGCTTGAGTTCGGTGCTCTTATCTGCTCGGCCACGACACCCCACGTGATATAAATTTGGTTAATTTATTTGATATTAAAGTTTGTGACATCAAGCTAAAACTCTTAAAAATTTTGCTTGAATTTCACATCAATTGTGTTAAATTGCTGATGAAAGTGTACCTTTAACCAGTACATGCACTTAAATTGACGTAATGTTTGGATCCATTACTCCCAATATAAGATCTTCAGTGACATCGATTTTGAAATAGGAATGTGTTTTACAAAAATTTGTTTTGTACTCAATGCTTTCCATTATTTTGTTGATAAGACACCTTTAATCTCAAAAATTCGGCTAGGTATCCCCGATTTATCGATTCAGCATGCACCCGAAATTGGGTTAGTTTAATAGGTTACCAGCTTTTACTGGAAAATGCCGCTCACCCTCTTAAATAAGGCTCTTTTTCAAATTTGGCCTATAGGCCTAGTCTATTTTTCTGCTGTCCCCTCTCTGCTGAAAATACCATGACACATAATTCAGTCACTATTAATCTGCAAGCATGCACATGAGGTTCATAATATCTGTTGGGTCATCCATACACATCTACATTCACTAGCCTTCCCATGAGATATGCAAATTGAACATCGCGCGTGCGCACTCTTCCTACAGGTTGGCAAAATGAGTGAACATCACGCCTTTTTGCATGGGACTGATGGTGGCGTGACGCACATGCGTTTGTGCGTTTGCCTAGTGCACAACTCTATGGCGTTTGCCAACCAGCAGCGTCTGTACGCATGCGTGAATGTAATTAACATATTTCATGGGAAGGGTGTATTGCATACATGAGTTTTCTTACACTCAGACTCCTTAAAACAAACTACATAGGCCTAAACTACACATCTCATTCGAATTTAGTGACTAACTGCCACAGCCAAAAAAAAAAGCGATTCATTCCAAGAAAAACACTGGATACCAAAATGACATCTAAAGCAAAAAAGGGCAAACAAAATGGAGCAATTGAGGTTGAGGCCATCGTTGAGCTAATAGCGATGTACATTGTAGCTATATGTGGGTATGTAGGTCATGGATTGATAATGGAAGTGTATGCAAATGAAGGTTTAAAAGCATGAGTTTTAATCAATCAATGACAGACCAGCTCTCTGCACAGCAGTGACGTACGTACTGTACTTTATCCGTGAATAGAAAGTAACTCACATCTATGTCCTATAGGACAATTTGTACTATGCCCATTCGGTAATTTTTGTGTCAAAACGGGGTTCCAGGCTGAGTCCCTTTCAGCCAATCATCAGAGGACAGTTTCTACTGTGTAGATGCCCATTGTAATTTTCGTGCCAAAACGGGGTTTCAGGCTGAGTACATTTCAGCCAATCATCAAGCAGGGTTTTCGGCCAATCAAAGCAATGGTTAATACAAGCTCACAGCCAATGGAAGCAGTTCTTCCTTTTAGCCACAACTGTACATCTTCTTTGTTACTGTGGAAGTAGCGAAATTTAGCAGGCTGCATGATTTTCTGGCAGTCGGCCATCACAGCCTTTCAAAGAGAGATAAGTTGACCAGCTCAGGCTGATTGTCAATCACCCTCCACCGCCCCTTTCTCCACCTGCAATACATTAATTGGGAGTAATTTGTGGAAATACATTTCTGATGAGATGGATAAAATAATTCAAACCTTCCCGTGTTGATTGTGGAGGCCCGTAACCAGGGGGTGGGGGGGGGGGGTCCCCCAAAAAGTCCGCCCCCCAAAAAAATTCCGCCCCCACGGAAAACAGAAAAGTCCTCATCGTAACTATTCATCTTGGCCTAGACAAAAAGGCCCGTAACCAGGGAGGGGGGCCCCCTTGTTTAACATTCGCCCCCTCCCCCCACCAAAAAAAAATAAAAATAAATAAGTAAAAACAATCCTGGTTACGGGCCTGATTGTGGATGGGTGTGTTTGTGTATGTGTTTTTGTGATTTTTCCTTCTTCTCTTTAAATAAAGGTTCTTCATTGTAACTGCTCAAGTTATGCTCAGCCATACACATAAGTCACTTTTAATATACAAGCATAAATTATAGGCTTTCGAAAAATCTTTCATATTTCAACAAAAATTAATGATGGAATATAGGTCAAGTCGAACGAAACGGCACCAGTGAGATTATGCCTGCTTCATTTCAAGCACAATTTTTAATAGAAACTAAGGCGAAAAATCACAAGGGGTAAGTTCGCGCTTTCATCGAAGTAAGAAAGAGTAGTTTGACAGAGAACTGCATGGGATTTTGTATTCCTCCTTCAAAAAGCTCTTCGAAATGTAGTGGTTGAAGGACCCCAGGGTCTGGGTGGGGTAGACACGAGAAAACAAAAACAAAGTTATCAGAACAGTTTTTTAAAGTAAAAGTCAATGAATAATACTTTCTTATTTCATCCATTTTGTTCTAAATTACAAGGGGGTTAACCCCATTTCAATAGAACACTTCTTCCTGTGGTGAAACATCTTAATCTTGCGTTTTTGTAATACTCAGGTTTGTCTTATTTTTTTTATTTAGGCAAATTAACATAATCGGTGTTTTGTTGCAAAACCCTCTTTTGCCGAGAATGGGACAATACTGACCAAAAAACGCTGCTGTTCACTGGACCAATTCATGCCAAGCCATGGCACACGACTCGCAAGTAAATTACTCATTTTATTCTTTGCGTGCCAGTCGCCAAGAAAGAAAAACTGCTCTATTGTTATGTAAATATGCGATTGCCTTTTACTCATGCATCTTCTACGTGCACTGGCATGCGTGTAGTTGTTGTGCGGGACTGCAGAGAGACAAGATGGCTGAAAGCTGAAGGGGCCAACGAGGGATTCGGACCGTCGCGTTTTCATTTTTTTAAACTTCAATTTTAGCCACTCACCTTATACTTTTTGTACATAAAGAAAGAGTTTTGCCAGCACCTTTTCACCATAGAGAAGCTGTTCAAGCTTATTTTCATTTATTGAGTGAGTGGCAATCGTTTTGAGAGTTTGTTTGTTTTTTGTTTTTTTGACCAACTGCATAACTTTTAGCAACCAGGACGGAGTAGTTTCACTGTTGAGTCCCGAGGACCTTCGCAAGTGTCACGCAACTAGGGCCCTTTTTTTCTTTCATCGGAGACAGTGGAGCAAAGCCTTAAAAAAGGCCAACACCTTCGGCGTTGAGCTTGCGATAGGCTTGGATGTGCTCCGGTGAAATTACAGCGCGAATGCAGTTAAAACCACAAAATTAAAAATAAAAAAATCACACAAAAAGTTCTAGGCGAACCAAATGTTCGCGATATGCTTACTCATTATAAACGATGGCAAGGGATGGCACGCGAGACGTGTGGACCCCAGCGGGGCTAGCCCAGCCCACGGTGTGCAGCTTCACCCGCCCGGTCGAGGGAGACGGGCCAGAGAAAACGCAGTTCCGCGTGGTAAGTGTTCAAATCATATCTTTTCTCTTCACGGTTGGTTGGGGTCAGCGACGAAACTCAGGGTACAATTTTAGGGGCACAAGGGGGTTCACCATTTGTGTTACCACGGGGCACTTCTGGCCAACTAAAAATGTAGTTTCCGTTTGCATTTTTCTTAAACTAGCCCCCTTTCAGCGCTCTTATTATGCCATTTGTTATTATTTTTATAAGACAATCTGACATGGAGGTAAAAACAAATACATGCGTGTAAACATACGAATAATTCTAAAAACATTGATTTTAGTACATACAAAATTATAAAGATAACATATTTCTGGTAATTTTAATTTCGAAAGTTCAAATTTTTTTTTTTTTTTTTTTTTTTTTTTTTAATTATTATTTTTTATTTATTTTTATTATTTTTTTTTTTATTTATTTATTATTATTTTTTTTTATTTATTTTTTATTTTTTATTTATTTATTTTTTTTTTTTTTGGGGGGGGGGCACAGACACAAGTGGGTGCAACCCCTGTTGGATACACCACTGGGTTAGAGTTTTGTCTTCTTTGCCCCCAAATGCATTCACTGCAAAAACCGGGGTGTTAAAATTTACACCATGGTTGTTGTCACATATAGATACCAAAATGAGAATCGAAATTAACATCATAGTGTGTAAAAAATAACACCAATGTAATTCTGAATGTTGAAATGAGTGTTATTTTAACACTCTATGAGTTAAATTTTTATTTTATTTTTGGTTTCTACATGTGACAAACCCATGGTGTAAACACCCCAGTTTTTACAGTGTTGGCAGTTGGTGAGGAGAGGTCAAGAGTTTCATAGGGGACACTGTCATTTGTTTGGTATATTATTTTCCTGTACTATCAAACCGCAACGACACCCCCAAAAATGTGCAACTGTAATTAAATAGAAAAATAAATTTTACATAAATCAATAAAAAAAAAATTAAAAAAAAGTAAATAAAATGTATAAATATATAATCAAATAAATAAATAACAAATATTAACAATACAAACTGAAAACAAATTGTAAATCCCTAAGAGATCAGTAAACAGTGACAGTGATGTTTTGTAGTTCTTAACCATTTAAAGGGGGGGGGGGGTGGGGGGAATGCAGGGCTAAACACTGCCGTCTGGATTTTAATGACCCATATTATTCAAGTTTTAAAGCTGACCTCCAACCAGAGAATAAAGTCTTTTGCTATGGCCTTGTGGTTATCTGCACTGTTTTTTTTTTTTTTATTTTTTTTTTTTTTGGGGGGGGGGTTTCTTCTATAAGAAACAAAAGCCTCAAACTTTGAGGGGGTGGTTAATAAAATAAGTTTCAAAACATTGTTGTTAATTACCTTGGTTTTATGTTTATAGGTCCTTTATTTTCCGTTAATATATTTTTTTCTATTCATTTTTTGGTATCTTAAACTGGCAGCAATATGTTCGTTCAAAGTCTGAGTTTTTTACACAACGCAGAACTAAATTAATTCTATGAATCTCTGCCTTTAAAGGCACATACGAATAAAAAAGCACGTGCCAAAGAGACGAATTTAAATGGTACCATTTGAATATTTATTTGGTAAATTGATCGAATTAAATGGCTGGCAGCCTGTTGCTGTTGGCGTTCACAAATGTGAATGATCTTTAATTTCGACCAAATAAATTTGAAAGATCTTTGACGTTTAAATGTTAAACGGTTTAAATCGAGCTACTCCTTTTGACTGTGGAATAATGATAAAACAAACTGTTTAATTTTCAAACGAAATTGAATGAGCCGGAAGTTCATAGGAATGAATTTTAATTTAAATCGGCCTAGAAAACCTATGTATTTACATAGACAGGATTATGTTTTTGGGTATTAACGAGTGAAAAGTGAAAGTCAGATTTAGAACTCTCCGTCTTCAGGTCTTTGTTGGGTTTCTTGATAAACAAAGTTTTTTGGGGAAAAATCGCTATAAATTCTTCTTTTTTTCATCTTTATCCTGCAGTTGATGATGCATGAGTTTGCAGTGTGTGGTTTTTTGTCTATGGATCTGGAGTCTTGAAGGTCGTCAAAGGTAAAGACATAAGATCAAGAAATTGAGATGTCAACTAAGTGGTGAGTGAAAACCTAACCCAACTTTCCTCCCTGTTGTCACAGGTGTTTTTTGTTACAGGAACTTGTTGATGTTGTTAATATTGGTCACTGGTGAAGTACATGTCTCTGAGGGTCCTTTCTTACCGTGCATATTGGTCGCATCCAATGATGCAAGTCGATTTTCCTGGTACACTAGCATTTCTCATACGGGTCGAACTTCAAGTCAACAGTTGTCATGTTTAACTTATACTGTCATGGATTTCTTTATTTAAAAAAAACAAAAACCACCATATATTAGTTTAAGAAAAAGTTCAGACTGCAATGTCATTATTTGTAAACGTTTTAGGAGTACAATTACTTTTAAGAGCCCCATACAGTTTTCACTAAATTGGTGTCAATGTTGATTTTGGAATATTAACAATATTATTCAGAAATGCTGAATTTTGTTTAATATTTCCGATACCAGCATTACATCAATAATTCTTTCTTGTAAATTCAAAAGGTCCCATGATACCCCCCCCACCCCCCCAAAAAAAACATAACAACACCACCACAAACAAACAAATTAACACAATTTTTTTTAAAGAGATACAAAACCTAGACAAACCGTGGCAACGTAAAAAGGATCTAGTTTTACTATCATCAACCTCATATCACTTGTAGTTAAATTTCTAACTTGCCCAAAAATAAAATGCCCAGTACCTGCACTTCTTGTTACAAGTTAATTTGTAAGCCATTGTTCTAAAAAACAAAAATTATACAAAATCAGCGCAGCGCACTAAAAAAGAAAGAAGCAGACTTCTGTGTGCAGACACTGTTGACCTCTACACCTTCAGCTGATGTCACATTAAAGCCTTGATGATGCAGACAGATCAGACAGTGGATGAGCATGATACCAAGGTTTGTATGATAGGTAATAATATAAATAGGCCTAGAGTAATCCCTAGACAATTAAGTGTGTTCTTTCAGCAGGTTCACATTTTTTCTGAGCATCAAAGTTAAACATCCTAAACCAAGATTAAGTAATGCTCAGCCGACATCTACACAGATGATGAAGAATCTCCCTGAGGTGGCACCGAGACAAGCCCGAGAAGCAACATACATTACTTGAAGGAAGACTAAATCACCAAGCATATGCAGCAAAGGTCAAGTATTATGAGGTAAAGTATCAAAGTCATGTACATGGTTGAGGTCGGGTACCCTAGCTGAAGGGTAACCCGACCTGACCATCATGCACAGGGTCATTAATCTTTCTTTCCACAGCAATTAACCGTTTCCCTCCACAGCCAATAACCCTTTGTTTTCCCAACAGCCTAAAACCCCTCCAACTGTGGTGGCTGCACACTCATATCTGGTGCAAAGACACATTGAAGGTTGAACTTGGAAAGGCAACTTATTGGCTCCGTACAGACGACAATTCTTGTCAAGTGTCATTAGGTAAGGTGGTAAACCTGAATTTGACTTGATGCGGTTACCCTTTTAAAGATGTTCCGAAAAAATTCTGCTGTTGGTAATATGTTAGGTTGAAGTTAGAAAAAAAAATTACCAACAAATACAAATCTAAATGTTTTGATTAATCAGTTTTGAAGCGAAGGGCTTTGATTGAAAAAAAAAATCAAGAACGTAAGTTCTCTTAGCACAGACATAAACAAATCAGTGCTTAGTGCAAGCCAAACTGGAACCATCGATTTGCATATAGTTTGAAAAATTAAAGGGAAGGATTACATGGACTGTTGAAACACTACCCTAAAATAATTTTCTTCAGCTGAGATAACGACAACTTGTAATTTGATCAAGACTATTTACAAATAAAAAACATTACTGAATCGCCTTCAGCACAGATAAATCTCTTTCTAAAGAAATAATGATTTTTTTAAATAAATTAACATTGACGCATTATTATTTCAGAGCAGAGAGAGCAGTTATAGTTGCTTAGGCCACGAAGACCTTTGACCGAAGTTGACCCCCGAAGACACTTGCAGTGTGCATCGGCGAGTGATGTTGGCAAGAAAGAGATACTACGAAGATGCATGGTAAGTTTCCAGATTTTTTGCTTAACTTTCATCGGGTTTGAAATTATCCACTTTTAAAGAACAATTTTTTTTTAAATTTTTCTTCGTTTCACTGGACAATGATACATGGTAAAACACAAATTTAAAAAAGACCCAAACACATTTTCGTACAAATTCCTTCTATTTAAAAATTGATGTACAAGATATCCTTAGAAACAAATTAGTCACAAATACTGGTCCAAGAACATTTTCCCTATCAACTAAAAATGAATAACTCAAGAACAATGTCCCCATCAGAGTGTCAAAAATAAAGTCTTTTCGGTTCAACAGCGTCAAATAACTAGCAACCAATTTCGAAACAACCAAATTATATGACTTTTTTTTTTTTTTTTTTACAAATTCACTGATTAAAAAAACATTAATTGTTTTTGTTTCGTCTGTTCATAACGTGACAACTGAATTGTTTTTACGTGTACAGCTGATGAGTTCCTTTTGCCAAATGTCATCCAGCCAAGACAGAAGTTGAAACTATACAGTGTGGTAAGTTTAATATTTGTGAAAACTTTTCCCCACGCACTGCTAGTCATTGTTTCACTTCAGGTGGGAAAGACGGTGAAACTTTAAGACCAAAAAAAATTAACTTCTTTATACACCAGACAAATTTGTGTTCGGGTAATAACATGTGGAAAGTGGCAGTCGGATACAGCACTCTTCACCTTCAATTCTTTGTTGAGTTTCTTGCAAAGCAAACAGTACATTCGATGATGGTATGTTTTGAACAGTCAACAAATTATGTGTACTCCGCCCCCCAAAATCGGTTTATGCCAAATGTCGTCCAGCCAAGACAGAAGTTGAAAATATACAGTATTTCAAATTCAAATTCAAATTCATTTTCAAATTCCAAATTCTAATTCCAAGTTCCCTGTTAAGACCTAGCCAATTAGTATGGAAAATAAAAACTACCATGGGTTGATTATTTGACTACACAAAATTCCACCAATGAATTTCATTATAAGGTTTCCCATGTAAGCAAATGTTAGCCTTGGGCTAATATCCACCCCGGCTGTAATCGCTCATGTCTAAGATAGATCGCCTGATGGGTTGGAATTTGTTTGATTGAGTCTAATTGCCCTCATTTGATGTTACAGACCATTTGAAAAGGGTAAGGTTGATCCAAAAATGATATGCCAACTATAAAATGTACGATGGTAAAAGCGTGTGAGTTTTCTGATGATGTCACTAGGTTTTAAACAACCATTATCTTTAGAACCTTTCTGTCAACTTTATTCTGCAGTTTATGATACAGCAGTTTGCAGTGTGTGTGTTTGGATCTGGAGTCTTGGAGGTTATCAAAGCTAAAGACATAAGATCAAGATCTTGGCCGACGGCAACAAATGGTGAGTCAAAACCTAACGAATCTTTCCTCCCCGATTTTACAGGTTTTTTGGTAACAGGAACTTGTTGATGTTGTTCATGTTGGTCACTGGGGAAGTACATTTTTTGTCTTTGAGGAGCCTTTCTTGTTGGTGCATATTGGTCGCATCCAATGATGCATTCAAGTTGAATATTCATGGCACACTATAATTTTTCTAACGGGTCGAACTTCAAGTCAACAGTTGTCATGTTTATGTTCTACTGTCATACATTCCTTATTTAAAACCGCATATACCCATGTGCTTGTAAACTGCCTCTATAGGCTCTCTGAAAAAATTAAATAAATAATAAATAAACATTTAAGCAATAACAAAACGCAACTAAGATAGATCATGAAGATTTAAGCAACATGGATTTATTCCTCGTTACAAATCTGTAACTGAGCATCGTCAGAACAACTCTAAAATATTTCAAGTAAAAGTTTACCCCTTTTTTTATTAAAGAGAGAAACAAAATTAAATACTTTTAGGAGCCTTCTTCCATTTCCACTAAATTAATTGGCGTTGATTCTAGAGTATTAACCAAAAATTCAGATAAGCTGAATTTGTTTAATATTTCTTAAATCGACACTCCATCATTAAGAAAGTATAATCACATAGCAGGAATGTCACAAGTAAGAGTATTATGTCCTTTGGTAAAACAGTAAAACGTCAGAACAACTCTAAAGTATTTCAAGTAAAAGTTTACCCCTTTTTTTATTAAAGAGAGAAACAAAATTAAATACTTTTAGGAGCCTTCTTCCATTTCCACTAAATTAATTGGCGTTGATTCTAGAGTATTAACAATAAATTCAGATAAGCTGAATTTGTTTAATATTTCTTAAATCGACACTTCATCATTAACAAAGTATAATCACATAGCAGGAATGTCACAAGTAAGAGTATTGTGTCCTTTAGTAAAACAAAATCCCCAATAATGCAGATTTCAAACTTGCTTCAAATTAAGTGCACAGCACTGAACGATGTTCTGTGAAAAATAAGCTTTAAACTTTTTTCTCGACAGCTTTAAACCTTTTTTCCTATAGCTTTTAACCTTTTTTCTCGACAGCTTTTAACCTTTTTTCTCGACAGCTTTTAACCTTTTTCTCGACAGCTTTTAACCTTTTTTCTCGACAGCTTTTAACCTTTTTTCTCGACAGCTTTTAACCTTTTTTCCTCGACAGCACTTAAACCTTTTTCTCTCAACAGCTTTTAACCCTTTTTTTCTCTACAGCGTTTTATCCTTTTATATCAAAAGCCTTTAAACCGTTTTCTCCATAGCCTTTAACCCTTTTCCTCGACAGCGCTTAACCTTTTTCTCTCAACAGCTTTTAACCCTTTTTTCTCTACAGCGTTTTATCCTTTTATATCAAAAGCCTTTAACCGTTTTCTCCATAGCCTTTAACCCTTTTCCTCGACAGCGCTTAACCTTTTTCTTTCAACAGCTTTTAACCCTTTTTTCTCTACAGCGTTTTATCCTTTTATATCAAAAGCCTTTAACCGTTTTCTCCATAGCCTTTAACCCTTTTCCTCGACAGCGCTTAACCTTTTTCTTTCAACAGCTTTTAACCCTTTTCTCTCTACAGCGTTTTATCCTTTTTAATCAAAAGCCTTTAACCGTTTTCTCCATAGCCTTTAACCCTTTTCCTCGACAGCACTTAACCTTTTTCTCTCAACAGCTTTTAACCCTTTTTTCTACAGCATTTTACCCTTTAATCAAAAGCCTTTACCTGTTTTCTCCATAGCCTTTAACCTTTTTGTTTACAGCCTTTAACCACTTTCTCCATAGCTTAAATACATTTCTCATTAGCCTTTTACCCTTTTCTCTACAGCATTTAACCATTTTCTGCATAGCGTTAAAAAACAATCCACAGCCTTGAACCGTTTCCCCCCATAGCCAATAACCCCTTGCAAACAGCCTACAACTCTTTCTCCTACGGCGGCTGCCAACTCATCACTAGTGCACAGAGGTCCTGGATGCTGAACTTGATAAGACTACTCAGTGATCGCATGGTTCCATCTATTCTTCTTGGGATTGATGTCTGCTTACTGCTCCCGAAAGATGTACTCAAAATGGAAGAGCAGAACCAGTTGGTAATGTATCGAGTAAAACTTGAAAGAGTATCAGCATAAAACTAAAACAAGAGAGAAAAAAAATAATAATTTAGAAGCACAGAGCAGTGAAGGAAAAATTTTGACACAATTTTAGACTTTTAAGAAAGGAAGTTTTTTCAGCATAGAAAAATCATGTAGTTGTTTAAGAATAAAAATTTGAAACGAACAATTAAGTTCCATTCATTACAGTTAACGCTTTTGGGGTTAACAGATGTATACAAATCGTTCTGTATAGGAAATTTTTAAGGATCAAAATATATTATTGCTTCATCCCCCCTAAAAAGTTCAAGCTCCCGCTGCATATAACTTTTTAAACCAGTGGCTATTTCTTGTATTTCAGAGTTCAGCAGTTGTTGCTGCTACAAAGGCCTTCGACCGAAGTTGCCCACCGAATATATTTGCAGTGTGTATCGGTGTTAGACGTTGGCAGAAAGGGATACTACCAGGACGCTTGGTAAGTTAGCAAGATTGATACTAGGTTTGTCCTCAAAGCCAGCAGCATTTGAAAAATGGATGACTTATTGACTGACACACACGGCAAAAAAGACAGTTCATGGACTTGGAGAAAGTGAAATTGAATTTAAAGTGAAAACAATCAAAATAAATAATGATGTGATGTCTTCGTGAGCAAAACATGTTGGGAACTAGTGAGGTGTTATGTGGAAGCCCGTTTCCTATTCTTTCTCTGAACCCATTTTTTTAGTTTTGGCAGGAAGTGTATGGTTTTGGCATTGAGTGTTACAAGTTATCTATTCTATAGTGGGGAAAGAACAATAACAAAACAGCAAAAATTAAACACAAATTGTTTTAATCTGAAACCTTACTCTTTAAATTTTGGTAAGCTAAGATATATCCTGAAAGATATTTCTGTCTGAAATACTGCCACAAGAAACTGTAGATCCTCAAAAACTTGGTTTCTATTTCGGTTTATATTGGCCATGTCACACGAGGCAGTTTTCAGGCAACCAGTTCTAGGCAAAATTCAAGAAGAAATTCCATTCACAGTCAATTTTCTGAACTCTGTGACAATGAGATCCAGTTAAAAATGTTGCTCTAGACTTGAAGAATCTCAGTGTTCAATCCGAATGCAGTGGAGTTGGTTGCCTCAGAGTCTCCTGCAGACATTTGCCTGTGTGACATGGCCCTAAGACTGAATTTTTTTTTTATTATCTAAATTTAAAGCGACCAAATATTACCGTGCATACATTTCAATTTTTTTTTCTACAGCTGATGAATTCTTTGTGCCAATTCTAATCCAGCCAAGCAAGACTCGTTATCAGTGAATGATGTTGACGTGAACAGGCATCCACCCTGGGCAACCAAAAGTTCAAGATTACTTATGGTAAACTTGTCGTCATTGATTGCCTTTAAAGTCTTGCAAGAGCTATAAAGAAATGCTTTATATGGGCCACTTGTAGATACTGTCACACAAGACAGACCCCAAATTTCAAAATTATTCATAATGTGTAAGCTTAAAACTCAAGTGATACTTCTGAAAACGATCAGGGGCACTGATCGAAACGTCGAGTTAAACCACCGGTTCTTTTCAGAACCACCACAACCAATGGAGAGAGGCTTGGCGTGTACATTGTGTCGCCACAATCATCAATTTAGATTGTATCTTCAATATGCAATTAGGTTTTAAACCCTACTTGACAAAAAACAGACTTTTCATATGGGGCTGTGTCATAATAAAATGGATACACAGTTGAATTTGAAAATTGCATATGTTATTTTTTTACGTGTTATTTATCGAAATTATGATTTCTTACTTTCACCTGTAGGCTGAAAAGAGGACTACAGAGATGACCTGGAGATGTTTGCGACATCCAACGCTTAGGGGCTGATGATGATGTGTTCCTCGAGCAGAAAAAGGACTCACCAGATGGACTTTAACTACTCGACGATATAACGGCTACAAGTATCATATGCAGACTTACTCTGTGGATGTTACAAATTGTCCACAAAGTAATTCTAATCAATTAGGACTTCTCCCGAATCCATCAAAATTCAACAGCATGTTAAAAATTGACAGACACACAATGTGGGCTTAGTAAAAGGAACAGGGCAAAGTTTTGTAGAGCTGCTAAAAAGTGCAAACACTTTAGCTTAATTTAAAAAGGTTACCAGCCACTATATTATGTCATGTTATACTCTTCGTGGCTGGTTTCCCCTTATTTCTCCCAAAGCGGAAGCTTTTTGAGCAATAATTTTTAGAGGGTTTATCGGCTTTGTGAACCAGGGTCCTAAAGTCATGCCAATTGCAGCTGGCTAGGCTACTATGGGGTACGCTTGTCTTTGGATTTTGATGGATCGGAATACGGAAGTAATTAAAGATTTAAAGAGTGGACCCCAGAAGAAAACATCATTGTAAATCGATGTTAAAAGCACTGGTAATCAGAATTAAGCAAAAGTCACCACTTGTCGAGTTCTTTCTGGAAATTGTTTGAGGTTGTAAATATAGGCCTATATAGTTTTGAATCAGAAACTTTTCTTGTCTTGGGGAAATTTTCAGGAGGTTTGAAATTACCTCACCAAAACAAAATAATTTAGAAGCACAGAGCAGTGAAGGAAAAATCTTGACACAATTTTAGACTTTTAAGAAAGGAAGTTTTTTCAGCATAGAAAAATCATGTAGTTGTTTGAGAATAAAAAATTGAAACGAACATGTAAGTTCCATTCATTACAGTTAACGCTTTTGGGGGTCAACAGATGTATACAAATCGTTCTGTATAGGACATTTTTAAGGATCAAAATATATTATTGCTTCATCCCTCCTGACAAGTTCAAGCTCCCCCTGCAAATAATAATAACATAAAACTTTATGAACCAGTGGCTATTTCTTGATTTTCAGAGCTCAGCAGTTGTTGCTGCTACAAAGGCCTTCGACCGAAGTTGCCCACCAAATATATTTGCAGTGTGTATCAGTGTTAGACGTTAGCAGAAAGGGGTACTACCAGGACGCTTGGTAAGTTAGCAATATTGATACTAGGTTTGTCCTCAAAGCCAGCAGCATTTGAAAAATGGATGACTTATTGACACACACGGCAACAAAGACAGTTCATGGACTTGGAGAAAATGAAATTGAATTTAAAGTGAAAACAATCAAAATCAATAATGATGTGATGTCTTCAATTAAGTGAGCAAAACATGTTGAGAACTAGTGAGGTGTTATTTGGAAGCCCGTTTCCTATTCTTTCTCTGAACCCATTTTTTAGTTTTGGCAGGAAGTGTATGGTTTTGGCATTGAGTGTTACAAGTTATCCATTCTAATTGGGGAAAGAACAATAAAAAAAGCAAAAAATAAACACAATTTTGTTTAATCTACCTTACTCTTTAACCTTTGGTAAGCTAAGATATATCCTGAAAGATATTTCTGTCTGAAATACTGCAACAAGAAACTGTAGATCCTCAAAAACTTGGTTTCTATTTCGGTTTATATTGGCCATGTCACACGAGGCAGTTTTCAGGCAACCAGTTCTAGGCAAAATTCAAGAAGAAATTCCATTCACAGTCAATTTTCTGAACTCTGTGACAATGAGATCCAGTTAAAAATGTTGCTCTAGACTTGTAGAATCTCAGTGTTCAATCTGAATGCAGTGGAGTTGGTTGTCTCAGAGTCTCCTGTAGACATTTCCCTGTGTGACATGGCCCTAAGACTGAAATATTAGTTTATTATCTAAATTTAAAGCGACCAAATATTACCATGCAAACATTTCATTTGTTTTCTTTCTTTTTCTACAGCTGATGAATTCTTTGTGCCAATTCTAATCCAGCCAAGCAAGACTCGTTATCAGTGAATGATGTTGACGTGAACAGGCACCTACCCTGGGCAACCAAAAGTTCAAGATTACTCATGGTAAACTTGTCGTCATGATTGCCTTTAAAGTCTTGCAAGAGCTATAAAGAAATGCTTTATATGGGCCACTTGTAGATACTGTCACACAAGACAGACCCCAAATTTCAAAATTGTTCCCAATGTGTAAGCTTAAAACTCAAGTGATACTTCTGAAAACGATCACGGGCACTGATCGAAACGTCGAGTTAAACCACCGGTTCTTTTCAGAACCACCACAACCCATGGAGAGAGGCTTGTCGTGTACATTGTGTCGCCACAATCATCACTTTAGATTGTATCTTCAATATGCAATTAGGTTTTAAACCCTACTTGACAAAACACAGACTTTTAATATGGGGCTGTGTCAAAATAAAATGGATACACAGTTGAATTTGAAAATTGCATATGTTATTTATTTACGTGTTATTTATCGAAATTGTGATTTCTTACTTTCACCTGTAGGCTGAAAAGAGGACTACAGAGATGACCTGGAGATGTTTGCAACATCCAACGCTCAGGGGCTGATGGTGATGATGTGTTCCTCGAGCAGACAAAGGACTCACCAGATGGACTTTAACTACTCGACGATATAACGGCTACAAGCATCATATGCAGATTTACTCTGTGGATGTTACGAATTGTCCACAAAGTAATTCTAATCATAATAGGACTTCTCCCGAATCCATCAAAATTCAACAGCATGTTAAAAATTGACAGACACACAATGTGGGCTTAGAAAAAGGAACAGGGCAAAGTTCTGTAGAACTGCTAAAAAGTGCAAACACTTTAGCTTAATTTAAAAAGGTTACCAGCCACAATATTATGTCATGCTATACTCTTCGTGGCTGGTTCCCCCTTATTTCTCCTGAAGCGGAAGCTTTTTGAGCAATATTTATTAGAGGGTTTATCGGCTTTGTGAACCAGGGGCCTAAAGTCATGCCAATTGCAGCTGGCTATAGGCTACTACACAGGGATTAATACGATCGAGAAAAGCTTGTCTTTGGATTTTGATGGATCGGAATACGGTAGTAATTAAAGAACTAAAGAGTGGACCCCAGAAGAAAACATATCATTGTAAATCGATGTTAAAAGCACTGGTTATCAGAATTAAGCAAAAGTCACCGCTTGTCGAGTTCTTTCTGGAAATTGTTCGAGATTGTCAATATAGGCCTATATAATTTTTAATTAGAAACTTTTCTTGTCTTGGGGAAATTTTCAGGAGGTTTGAAATTACCTCACAAAAACAAAATAATTTAGAAGCACAGAGCAGTGAAGGAAAAATCTTGACACAATTTTAGACTTTTAAGAAAGGAAGTTTTTTCAGCATAGAAAAATCATGTAGTTGTTTGAGAATAAAAATTTGAAACGAACATGTAAGTTCCATTCATTACAGTTAACGCTTTTGGGTTCAACAGATGTATACAAATCGTTCTGTATAGGACATTTTTAAGGATCAAAATATATTATTGCTTCATCCCCCCTAAAAAGTTCAAGCTCCCCCTGCATATAACTTTTTAAACCAGTGGCTATTTCTTGTATTTCAGAGTTCAGCAGTTGTTGCTGCTACAAAGGCCTTCGACCGAAGTTGCCCACCGAATATATTTGCAGTGTGTATCGGTGTTAGACGTTGGCAGAAAGGGATACTACCAGGACGCTTGGTAAGTTAGCAAGATTGATACTAGGTTTGTCCTCAAAGCCAGCAGCATTTGAAAAATGGATGACTTATTGACTGACACACACGGCAAAAAAGACAGTTCATGGACTTGGAGAAAGTGAAATTGAATTTAAAGTGAAAACAATCAAAATAAATAATGATGTGATGTCTTCGTGAGCAAAACATGTTGGGAACTAGTGAGGTGTTATGTGGAAGCCCGTTTCCTATTCTTTCTCTGAACCCATTTTTTTAGTTTTGGCAGGAAGTGTATGGTTTTGGCATTGAGTGTTACAAGTTATCCATTCTATAGTGGGGAAAGAACAATAACAAAACAGCAAAAATTAAACACAAATTGTTTTAATCTGAAACCTTACTCTTTAAACTTTGGTAAGCTAAGATATATCCTGAAAGATATTTCTGTTTGAAATACTGCCACAAGAAACTGTAGATCCTCAAAAACTTGGTTTCTATTTCGGTTTATATTGGCCATGTCACACGAGGCAGTTTTCAGGCAACCAGTTCTAGGCAAAATTCAAGAAGAAATTCCATTCACAGTCAATTTTCTGAACTCTGTGACAATGAGATCCAGTTAAAAATGTTGCTCTAGACTTGTAGAATCTCAGTGTTCAATCTGAATGCAGTGGAGTTGGTTGTCTCAGAGTCTCCTGTAGACATTTCCCTGTGTGACATGGCCCTAAGACTGAAATATTAGTTTATTATCTAAATTTAAAGCGACCAAATATTACCATGCAAACATTTCATTTGTTTTCTTTCTTTTTCTACAGCTGATGAATTCTTTGTGCCAATTCTAATCCAGCCAAGCAAGACTTGTTATCAGTGAATGATGTTGACGTGAACAGGCATCTACCCTGGGCAACCAAAAGTTCAAGATTACTTATGGTAAACTTGTCGTCATAGATTGCCTTTAAAGTCTTGCAAGAGCTATAAAGAAATGCTTTATATGGGCCACTTGTAGATACTGTCACACAAGACAGACCCCAAATTTCAAAATTATTCATAATGTGTAAGCTTAAAACTCAAGTGATACTTCTGAAAACGATCAGGGGCACTGATCGAAACGTCGAGTTAAACCACCGGTTCTTTTCAGAACCACCACAACCCATGGAGAGAGGCTTGTCGTGTACATTGTGTCGCCACAATCATCAATTTAGATTGTATCTTCAATATGCAATTAGGTTTTAAACCCTACTTGACAAAACACAGACTTTTCATACGGAGCTGTGTCAAAATAAAATGGATACACAGTTGAATTTGAAAATTGCATATGTTATTTATTTACGTGTTATTGATCGAAATTATGATTTCTTAATTTCACCTGTAGGCCGAAAAGAGAACTACAGAGATGACCTGAAGATGTTTGCGACATCCAACGCTCAGGGGCTGATGATGATGATGTGTTCCTCGAGCAGACAAAGGACTCACCAGATGGACTTTAACTACTCGACGATATAACGGCTACAAGCATCATATGCAGACTTACTCTTTGGACATAAAAAATTGTCCACAAAGTAATTCTAATCGTAATAGGACTTCTCCCGAATCCATCAAAATTCAACAGCATGTTAAAAATTGACAGACACACAATGTGGGCTTAGTAAAAGGAACAGGGCAAAGTTTTGTAGAGCTGCTAAAAAGTGCAAACACTTTAGCTTAACTTAAAAAGGTTACCAGCCACAATATTATGTCATGTATTATCTTCGTGGCTGGTTCCCCCTTATTTCTCCTAAAGCGGAAACGTTTTGAGCAATATTTTTTTAGAGGGTTTATCGGCTTTGTGAACCCGGGGCCTAAAGTCATGTCAATTGCAGCTGGCTATAGGCTACTATGAGGTACATAGGGATTAATACGATCGAGAAAAGCTTGTCTTTGGATTTTGATGGATCGGAATATGGTAGTAATTAAAGATTTAAAGAGTGGACCCCAGAAGAAAACATATTGTAAATCGATGTTAAAAGCACTGGTAATCAGAATTAAACAAAAGTCACCTCTTGTCGAGTTCTTTCTGGAAATTGTTTGATGTTGTAAATCTACATAATTTTTAATCAGAAACTTTTCTTGCCTTGGGGAAATTTTCAGGAGGTTTGAAATTACCTCACAAAAGTTGTACCACTCCTTCGATTAGTTTAAGTGTTAACTTGGGCCGTATCCGAATTGGCGGCTACAGTTACGGCTACGGCTGTTGCTAAGGGTGTTGCTAACGATGTTCTATACCTGGACGCATGATGACGCGGCGATTCAGCCGTAGTCGTAGCCGTAACCATAGCCGCCGATTCGGACACGGCCTTAGTTGCCATCGATAAGGATCGTGATAATTGACTTTACTCAAAGAAACCTAAAGGGCTACGGTTCATGGCCATGACAGGCCTGCGGCTGTACATGGAATTATGAACTCTATAGTTACTGCACGCACGCGTGTTGGAGTTCATAAATCCATGTACCAGTCACACGCCTCCTATGATCTTGACGACATTTCCCA